>PVJN01060754.1:0-11485 GCA_004026805.1 Lasiurus borealis
GTGAAACATGGGAAAAGGTGGGAAAGCAGTTGTGTGAGTGATACACACATTGGAAGGGCCAGAGGAGATTGCTAGAATTTAATTGGCGATGGCTTTGGTCCAGCCCAGGAGAGTTGAAGAATGAATGTCTAAGTAGGATGTGTCCACGGCCCTAGAGCCTCCAGTGGACGGGTCGTACGTGTAAGAATCCCATGTGCGCCTCTTCCACGTCTACGTGTTGCTCGTGCGACGGCAGTGAAAAAAGGGCAGCTGCTAAAGATTGACGCCGTAATGATGACCAGGAGGCAGAGTTTGAGGCAGAGCGTGCTCATCATGAGTGTGAGCGGGAGAAGAAAGGTTTTGTTGGGAGGCTCTGTGACTGGATGCAGGCGCTCGTCCAACATTGAGTTGCTATTTCTTTATTTTTTCGGGTCAAAGTGATATTGTATGATGCTGAACCCAGTGAGTGAAAGGGATGAAAGGAATCTGTCAGCAAGTGGCCATGATTGTTTGTTTTTAAAAATGTTTTCTTTCCCTAAAAAATGAAAGCATGACTAAAAATGATGATGTAATAAATAAGTAAAATCCAAAGAGTAGACGCCAGAGCATGAGTGAATTTTCCCCGAAAGGAAGAAGGAAAGGGAGTCAGTTGGCCATCCAGTATGGACAGCACTCCCTGAGAAAGGCGTATTCAATGGCCTCATGTTTGTTACATCTTCCAGTTAGTGAATGAAAAATTTTTTAGAATTGTAATGGATCGGTGCTTTGTGTGCCCACGTTAAGGAAAATGGGATTGTAAAAAGGAACGCGCTCAACTGTCGAATATTTTTTTTATTTTCAATGTATTTTTTGAGCTGAGCGTGAGTCTTTTGTATTTTGAGAATAAAAACCAAGGTTTTTTTTTTGTATCCTAAGAAAAATGTTGGCTATGATCCGTGAAAAGCAAGAGGCTGGGTTCTCACGGCCATCTGTAGAAGTCCAAAGTGGTTCTCTTAAAGAGCAGCGGCTGTTTAAGGCCCGTTGGCTGTAAAGTTAAAAATTGTGAAGCTTGCTGAGACCGGTTTGTCTCAGTTTAAAGAGCCTCGGCCTGTGTACCGGAAGGTCCCAGGTTCAATTCCAGTCGTGGGTATGTACCTTGCTTGCGGGCACAACTCCAATGTGGGGCGTGTAGGAGGCGTCTGATCGATGTCTCTCTTTCAATGTTTGTTTCTGACTTTCCATCCCTCTCCCTTCCTCTCTGTAAAAAATCAATAAAAATATATTTTAAAAAATTGTGAAGCTTATTTCCTAAAGTAAAGATGAAGTTTTGTGTAAATCTATTGAAATGACATAATAGTGACATGTTGATGTGACTCTGCTTCATGAAGTGTAGAAGATAGAAGTGAATGTATTCGTTGACTGTGCCTTGTATTTTCTTTGAAATGTGTGGTTGAAAATGTAAAGGTATTTTGATTTTAGACATGGTAAGTATTCAATATGTTACGTCCAACGAGGAGCTGCGGAAGTGTCCGACGGCGATGGAATTGGTGAGAAATGATCTGGTTGCGGTAAGTCAATGGCTAGAATGTAAGAATGCATTTTTGAGAAAGTCAATGTTGTGATTGTGTGCTCATTAGTAATTTACATTCTGTTAGTTATTGTAATGAAAGAAGAGAATGTGACGAGAACGGTTTGGCTCAGTGGATAGAGCGTTGGACTGCCAGGTTCGATTCCTGTCCAGGGCAGGCATGCACCTCAGTTGCTGGCACCTCCCCACGGGGATCGTGCAGGAGGCAGGTGATGGATGCATCCTTGTCATTTATGTTTGTAACTGTGTCCTTTTACCTTGTGCTCTGTGAAAAATCAAGAAAATATATTAAAAAAAGAGGATGAAATCTGCGAATCAGTTTTAATGTAATTGATATTGAGTAAGTAATTGAAGTGTACAATGTTTAAATGATCTTTCTAAAGTTATGCATATATATATATATATATATGATTTTTCCAAGTCTATGTGAAGACTTTTAGAATAAGTTTAGGACACTGGACTGTCCCTGAAATGTTTTCCAAAGTCGATTTGTCTGTTAAGAGAAATGTACTTTTTAAAAATACACTTTATTGATTTTTTTACAGAGAAGAAGGGAGAGGGATAGAAAGTCCTAAACTTCAATGAGAGAGACATCGGTCAGCCGCCTCCTGCACGTCCCCAACTGGAGATGTGCCCGCAACCAAGGTACATGCCCCCGACGGGAATCAAACCCGGGATCCTTCAGTCAGCAGGGTGATGCTGTAACTACTGAGACAAACCGTTTCCGGCAGAAATGTATTTTTTTTTAATACGACCATTTGGAAATGTCATGGAAAGGTTGATTAAGTTAAAAGTAATCAATATATTTGTTATATATTTTATTGTTTATTTGCATAGAGAGGAAGGTTGAGGTGTAGAGAGTTAGAAACATCGATGAGAGAGAGACATCGATCAGCTGCCTCTTGCACACTTTCTACTGGGGATGTGCCCTCAACCAAGGTTCATGCCCTTGACTGGAATTGAACCTAGGACCTTTCAGTCCACGGATCGACTCTCTACCCACCGAGCAAAAAAATGTTTCGGCAATGAATCAATATGTTTTATTTTTCTTTATCTGTTAAATGTTCTGAAGGTTGTTTCCTGGAAGGCGGGCAAATTATTCGTTAAAGTGCAATAGGCAAATGTCGATACAGAATTTAAATTGCAAAAAGCCCCTAGCCGCCTGCCTTGTTCATGAAGGCAGAGGTGGTGTAACATTTGGTGCTAGTGAATGAGAGTAATTTCCAAAAAAGCTGAAAATTTTAAAGTAAAAGAGCTTGTAAGATGTCTACTGGTCTCTACGACCCAGTTGTTATTGTTGCCCAGAAATACCAAGTGTGGTAAGTGCATTTGTCTGCCTCATGAAAATGATTTTTTAAGGAAATGAAGACAGGTTTCCTTGCAATATGTGAAGAAGGAGTGAAGATGGAATGTATTGGTGCCGTTTAAGTAAAGTGCATTTTCTTTGGTTTTGCCTCCTTGGTCCATGTTCTGTCCAGTGAAAGACTAATGTGAGAAAGTTTGTGTTCTTTATTTTGCATCAGGTAGAGCATCTGAAGGTTAAGTTCCTAAATGAATGAACCTTCTTTGAGACCAAGTTCCATGGTGAATTTGAAATAACTGACTATTGCTGAACTGTTGTTTGTACTGTACCAAAAATGTGGCTGTGAATTATTGCGCACCCACATTTTTGTTGATGGGCAATGTTGTAGTAAAATTGTTTCATATGGTATGCATCCAAAGCAGTGTGTCCTCACATTTTTCCATCCTGAGTTTTTTAATGTGTAGTGAAACCCAGGAGTGTTTCGGGTTGTTGAATTGTTGTTGAAGTGGCAAGCTAGGGTTCCTGTCAGTGTTGTGTGTTTTCTGACTTCTTCCTTGTCCTCTTGCATGAGTTGGCTTCGGTGTTGTTTTTCAAAGGATGTAATATATGTGTTGTGTTTTGCTTGTTCCCGGCCCTGTTTAGGTGGTGGGTGATGGAGGAAGATTGTGTGCACGTTGGTATTTGATGAATGTTGCAGAACCCCAAAGTATATGATTGAGCCAGCGTGTCCGAGTGCTGTGTGTAGAAAGTGTTTTTCAATGTTGTTACCGTGTGAGAATGGGATAGGCATGATTGGCATTTGCTATCCTTGTTTCCCTGGGGTACGACGGGTCCAGTATGTTTTGGGTGCATTGAAGAGGTGAGTCATGCAGAGGTCATGGTGATGTGAAATGCAGTGTCCATGATGTGAGTGAAAGTATTGTAAGTGTGGAAAGAGTGTTGTAGTTGTTGGCTGTTATTTGTTGATGCAGTTTAGTGAGTGTAGGGTCGAAGATGTGTGTGAGGTTTTTTTGAAGATGTGTGTGAGGTTTTGTTTGATTACCGTTGGTAACGATTGAGAACATTGTGTCCTGGATATGTGGGATAATGACTGCATTGTTCTATTTGCAGTGTTTAGAAATGAATCCGTTTTTTTATGGCGTGATGATGTTAGAAGGGAGTCAATCCTGTGTGTTGATTTTTTTAAATGATGAGTGTTGTAGGAGAGTGGTGCATTATAGAGAAGTTGAAAAAGTGAATAGAGGAACCATGTGGCAAAACGCGATGACATCATCGTTCTATAAGTCTGCTGTATCCCGTTGATGTCGTTGCTTGTGTATGTTTTGAACATTTTTCCCAGTGCGGTTGTCCTCAATGTAGGAGGGTATGGAAAGATGTGATATATTTGCATGCACGTGTTTGTCTATCTCTTTTGCCTTCCTTTGTTTTCTTGTTAGTGCAAGTGAAAGATGATCAAACGTGTTCTCCTTTTTTTTTTTTAGGAAGTTATATGTTTGCATTCCATGGTTATGTTTGCGTTGTCTTTGTAATTTTTTTTTTAAATGACAGACAGAAGTGTTTTTTAAAGGTGATGTTGTTGATTGAATGAGTGTTTTTGGAAGTATATTGGTGGGATGAGATGAAGATGTAGGATAGATAGGTTGGAATGGTGATGGAGGAGGAGGAGGAGAGAATCAGAAGGACGAGGAGGTTTAGGTTGATGAGTGGGCTCCATTTGTGGTGGTTGAGTCTGAGGGTTTTGTATTTTGTAGACATTTAAGCAGTGTGTTGAGATGTGATTATCAGCTATCTATTATTGCCAGTATTGTCCATTGGTTTCATTTTTATATTCTCCCACGATCATTAGGGTGAGTCATGGTCTTGTTTTGCTTGTAGCGGAGATGTGCGTGTAACCAATGCAAATGCTTCCAACCGGAATCCAAACTGTGACCTTCCAGTCCGAAAGTTGATGCTGTATCCACTGAGACAAATCGTTCCTGGCTGTTGATTTTTTTTATGGAGAGGAAGGGATGCAGAGAAAGTGTGAAACCTATGCGAGAGAAGTAGTTATCAGCCGCCTTCTGCACACATGTCAGTGGGGAAGTGTGTTTTGGCCATGTAAATACTGGCGAGCATCATTGTTTTTTAACCTTTCATTCTGCACGCCCATATTCCATCTATTCAGCCAAACTGGTTTTGGCATAAGTTTTCGCTTTTTTTGTCCATTTCTCAGTCCGTGTGCAAAGGTTATTTTTTATGTGCCTTACTGAGCTCCCTCTTAGAGTGTTCTATATCCTATTCGTCATTCATGCGGATTTATTTTTTGAGTTTTTGTAACTAAAATGTCATCCTGTTTTTGTCACGGATGCGAAAGCATTTCATTTTGTATTTAGCTCTTTTTCCACATGTGTGTGTGCTTGGCACTGATGTTGCTCTTGCTATGGAGGGAGCCGTGTCTTCAGGTTTTTTCTTTGTGCCGAGCTACCCATTCTTGAGCTGCATTTGGAATGTGTGTGTGAGGCGACACCCTCATGTCATGCTCATGTATCCTTGAAAAGCCTGTGTTTGCGTATGCTATGAGTGTGTATGCTAATGCGCATGCAGCCTCGGTTTTTGGGTGTGTTGCGGCTTTAACTTTTTACCTCATTGAGTCATCCTAGTCTTGTTTTTTATTGAATAGTGTCCTTTTACATGTGCATAGTGTTTCAAGTATCTGAGGCCATTTTGGTGTTTCTCAAGCTCGCTGCCTTTTTTTTTTATTTTAATAATAGGAGATTGAAATGTGTTGTGTCAGAGTCCCAATCTGGCATCTGTGTACTAGTCTGTTTGATTCACTCCTCTTCCCTTCTCCTGTTTTGTCTGCCTGTATGAAGTTGGGCTGGTTGTTATTTGTTGATAATATATAGCCATTGTGCCATTTGCTGTGTTCTCACCTGTTCTTTGTATTTTTTTTAAAGTTTGGAATGTTGCTGTATCCCGAACCATCTTCGTTAAAGGATATTTTTAGGATGTTGCTCCTGAATTTTTTGCCTTGTTTCACAGAGAGTGAGGTGACCCTTTGTGGGAGGGCTGTTGATGCTGTTTATGTGGGACTGTGAAGTCCTGTTTGTGATTTCCAATGACCTTCTGTACAATAGATGTCATGTTACTGCCTGCCTTCCCGTTCATAAAAGTCTTGGTTTCAGCTGCTGTATTAGTACTGTACCTCCCCATGCCATCGTTCTCCTACCACATGTATCTGATCTCAATGTCTTCTAGGTTGCCCATTGCTGTGATGGTCACCCCTTAGTATGCATATTTCCCTCATGTAATCTCAGTGTTTACTGAAACTCATTGTGGAGCAACTAGATGTGTATTCTGTTATGTATTGTGTCCCAAGACATATATTGTAAAGTCTGATGTGTTTGCCGTGACAGCATTGTAGGCCATGTTTAAGTATGTAACTTGAATGATTTTGTGCAAGTGATGTGTGTTTGTAGTCTGCCTACGTTGTCCTCCAAAAAATGTGCATCCCTGAATAGTGTTCTGTAAACTTTCTCCTGGATCCAATATTCTGTGACCAGTTTATCCCTGCTAGCAGTTATCTATTTTTAAGTCATTGCAGTTTTGTGTACTCCACCCAGTGTTTTCTAGTTTTACGAGTGTTTATCTGACACTGCGTTTTTTCAAAGATGATTTGGTTGAATGGTGGTAATAGTCATTCACGGCCTCCAAGTTTATTGGAAGTCTGCCAAAAGTGTCTGGGAATTCAATGAAGTAACTTGGTGAGTATGTTAAGGTCCGCTGCCTAGTTCGATTCATATCATTGTGCAGATATGAGGTGCTAACCTTGTGTCATGGCACTCATCTGCATTCTAGTTTACTTCATGCCTCTTCCATGCCAATCACATCCCCTCTTCCTGTTCTGTAAGTTGCATGTAAAAGAAAACCAAGTACAATGTTCCCGTGTTTTATCATGTTTCAGTGTTCCATCAGGTGTTGCCCATTGTTCCTAGGAGGTAGCTAATACTTCCCTCCTTCCTATCTAGTTGCTTCATTGTCATTTGTTCACCCCATCTGCCCATTTTTGCTTGGAAGGAGTTGAGTTCTCAGGGAAGTTAAATGTTCATCATTCCAGCTACCCACCTCCCCGAACTGGTCATGCAACTGAACATTTATTCAAAAGATATGCAAGTTAATGTTGATGTTGAATATTTAATCACTTTCCCTGATCCCATGTGTACCAATGCATTCCCCAGGTGTTCATCAGTCAGTTCACATACTCATCATCATAGCAGTGAATACATCCTTACTCTTCCAGTCCCTGCTATACACATTTAGGGTTTGTGTGTTACTCATTTTGTAGAGTATGAATGAATGAGCACACTGCAATGTTAAATGTCCGGTATATCTTTTTGAATCTGTTGTGTTCTATTTTTCAGGACTTTGTATAAAGAAAATGAAAGTCTGAAAGCAGTCTTTTTCTGTGAATATTACAAGTTGTCATGTTTTCATTTATGGTTATGTTTGAATGTTCTGGCAGCAGCTCAGCATAGTAGCTTGTGCCCAGTTTCCCATTGACAACCCTTGTCCTGCCACTCTTTTCCTGCTGCTGAAATGAACTGCAAGGAGCATTTCAGATTGCTCCATAGGGCTTGCTTATTTATGGCGGTCCATGATGTGCACCTGCTTATAAAGCACTCTCCCCTTTTCCATCAACCACTATTGCCATCATTCTAGTCATTCCATTCCATGCCTTGAAAGTCTGTTCCTCATTCAGTTGTCTAGATTGCCACCCTTCCCAACCACACTATCCATAACCCTCATTTTCTGGAGAAGTTTGTATTGACCCACATTGTGGAGCCAGAATAGTGCAGCTACCTTGCTTACCACTCTGACTTGAAGCGCCCTCCCTTTAAAATTACCCAGTGTTGCACTGTGCCACCAACTGTAATCTCACCCATATTGTCGTATGCATCATTGACATTATGTGCCAGAGAATTGTGGGTATGGAATTGCTGTATAAAGCAGGTGTTGTAAGATGAGTCTGTAGCCTCTCTTTCTCACCATCATTTAATGTTGTACCCACCTGTTACCATGTACCTGTGCTCTTAATATTAGTGTACTCTCTATGAGCACATTGGCAGTTGTAGTTGCACAGTCCAGCACATTTCTCCACAATGTTCATGCAGTTTATGGTGCAAAGACATGTATAGTAGTCTTTATTTAACCGCTGTTTCTACCCCCTGTTCTGAGCTCTCATTTACTCTTTAGTTTATCATGCTATAGTGCTGCTCTATTTGCTGTCCATTTCATATCTGGATCAGTGTTTCCTTGTTCTGAAGTCAGTGGAAATTATTGCAGCAGCTCGGCACAGGCCCCCAGTTATTAGTGATGCCAGGGTTGTGGAACTGATATCCCAGCTGTCGTATCGAGAAAAGTGACTTGATGCCACCTAATACCCAGCTCTTGCCTGGTCTGTTCACTTTCCCTGCATCTGCTGAAAGAATTTTCACAATTTATTCCCTTGTGGGTCCTGTGCAAGCACACACACAGATGCTGCATGGTCATGGGCTGCTTCTTGCTTGGTGGCTGCCAATCTAATTTGCCAATTAGTTTGTTTGGAGAAATTATGATCCCCTTTTATTACTCCCCCCAATCACCATTCCCACTGCCACTGCCAGAATCATTCTCCCAGCTGTTCACAGGATTCTCTTGCAAGCTGTCTATGATTGCTGTTGTTGGGAGCCGCAGGCACTGTTTCTAATGGAATTGGGATCACTACAATGACAGAAGTGTGCTGTTTTGCACTCATGATGGCAGCCTGCATGCTCTTCTGATAACTGTTATTGATTCCCTGCAAACTGCATGTAGAACAGCTGAATGTGGCATGTTTCAAGAGCCCGTCCTATCTTATTTCAACTTGTCAGTCACACCCCCCCCCACCCCTCACACATTTACTGACATGTCACTACCAGTGGCTAGAGTGTCCCTGTTTATCTAATGAAAATATGTGATCCATTTAATTTCCACCAGAAGGCTGCATCCAGTAATGGTAATTCCTTTGTCTCTTTCCCCCTGTGGCCACAAATCTTTTCTTGTTCAGTTATGTCCCACCGTGTCCTCTTATTCCTTCCCCTTTAATAGTTTTCCCATGTTGTGTTGTAATTTTATTTCAATTGATCATAGTGTAACAGTGACATGTTTTGGCTGTTAGCTCTGGCATGAACATGATTGATGAAGTAGCTTTGCATCTCAGTCATGTGTAATGGAAGTAGTGGGTCCCCATCCCCTGCCCTCTCCCATCCCAAAGTTACCAATTGTTGTGCCATGTTTCTTGAACTTAAATGGGAAGAATGGCTGGCCCTTGGCTGCTTGCCCAGCACTCATAGAGGACATCTTCATGGCCTGCCTGTTGTGCATTTACCCACACTGTGCAAAAGCATGCCAAGTCATGTGCTTGGCCAAGCATGTTTCCTTTTCCCTAGTTGCCCAGCTGCTATTCCCGCTGCCACCACTGTCTGTATGCTTATTTTTACAAGTTTGTTTTTGTGTCATTAACCCCTGCAGTCCATGATTGCTGATGGAGAGCTGCAGACACGGGAGCAGTGGGATTTGGATTCTTTTCAGCTATGTAACTGTCAAATGCTCCACCATATCATAGTCCCGTGTCATCCCCCTATGTAATGTCTCAATCACTCTTTCAGGCGCCACATTTTATATGTGCTGTCTTTTGAAGTGCAACTGGATGGAAGGCTTGGTACACCAAGTGCTCCTTGTTTTCTGTAGCTTGAGAGGAGCCCCCTCCTCAATCCTTTTTCATTAGAGTTATCTGCATTCCTTAGCCGTTTTAACAGGATCTCATGTTTTTGTGTGCAGCATGAACAAGACCCTTTAAAATACCCTTAAATAGGGGTGCTCCCAATAGCCTGTACCTCCTCTCGATCTGATTAGCTTGCTACCAGCTGTCTTCCAGTACACTGTGTAGGATGCTTTCTGTGCTTTCGACATCATGTACTTGTGTTTGGAATGCTGGCATCACTCAACATGTTCTAGACTGCCATCAGTCTATTTACTGTCACCTGGTGACTGGACGGATTGTAACCATGTCTCCACTACTGGTGTGCAGAGTGGCAAGCATTGCTCTCTGAAACAATGGGGCTGCGCAAAGATCACTGGCATTTCTAGTATTGTTCCAGAACATATGCATCATGATTTTCCCCCTTCCCCCCCATCTAGTGTGTAGTATCACCCCCTATACACAGGTAACCCTGCCTCCCACCTATGGCTCAAGCCCTTCCCTGCTCATCTATGTCCCACCTGAATTCGAGTTTCTTCGCCTTTAACCACTCTCCCCTATGTTCATGGTCTCCCAGCAGTACATAGTGTAGCCTGGAGGGACAGTTATGCATTCTGTTTCCTGGCCCAGGTGTGAAGCTAAGCTCCTCAGTTTTCACGTACAAGCTGCTACACTTTTATGGGCTTTATGTTACCGCTACAGGCTTATTTACGCCTGAGCTTATTGGAAATGACCGGAGTCCAAAAGTGTCGCAGGCTACCCCGCTCTACTTCCTTAGCCTGGAAACTGTAGCTGTTCAAATGGAGTCAGGTTCCCCTCACTGGTTTAAAAGTGCTTATTTCGTGTCAGCTTCTCTTCCCCACCCTTTTGCTTGTCATTGGTATTCCATTACACCTATATGCTGCACTTTTTTTTTTGGTTTGTTCATATGTGGGTGCTTGTGGAACATTTTGTATGTTTAAGAGCGCTGCATTTATTGACCCTATCTCCATTTTCATTCATTGCAAAGCTCTAATTTCACTTTAATGCACCTGCTACGAAAGAGGTGTCTTTTCTATTAGTCCAGGGGGTGCCAGTCTATGAAACTTTATGAGCATGGGGACATTCCTCATTGCCTTTGTGACGTCTTGTAGTATCCTGTCCACTGCGGCACATCCTGTTATTGCCGTTATTGTTCTTCCTAATTCCCCAGTATTTTTTGGTGAGGCTCTTAGCTCCAGTTTCTGGATCTCCCCTTATGTGGGGGATTTCCTTTTTGCAAATGACATGGGAAAGTGTTGAGTGTGCCTGCGGTGCAGTGCTTGGCTTCCCAGCACCAACCATGTTTCATCATATCCTTGTGCTTGCTGTGCTATCTTAACTGGGAGATGTTCGTCGCTGGACTTTTGATTTCCCATCTCACCCTTCCCTGCCCACGACCTCGAGTGCTTTGTGCTTTTCCCTCCAACTGTGTGACAGGCATGCTTGGATCAATCTGTAACTCTAGAGGGGTTGCATTGTGTTTTATACATCGTGCTATGGCAGTCAGCTTCTTAAGCATGTGTTTTGCCTAACCTTCATTCCCTCTTCCACTACCTCGTGAACAGCAGTCCATGCTTGAGGTCCCAAACCCCTACACAACATGGTGGCCAACTCAGGGCTAGTTTCTACTCTATCAGTAATTTCATGTGCTTCTTTTGTTCGGGAGCTTATGCTGATGAATTATGGCTTGAGGAATTCCATATCTAAGCTCACCATGTGGCTGGTGGCTGTGTTCCCCGCCTGTCTGCCTTTACTTTTGTGCTTGAATTTTTTGGGTTAGTTTGCATTGATTCCATCCCAACCAAACATTCTCATGGAAGCCTTTTTTTGGTGTAACAAATATTGGCTTTTGGGAGCT
>PVJN01060755.1:0-11484 GCA_004026805.1 Lasiurus borealis
GCTCAGTCCAGGAGCAGCGCTGCCCACCCTCCACCCTGGGAAGTGTGGCAAGGGCATTCACAGCGTTACGACCCAGGAAAACACCTCCTTTCTTCCTAGGGTGCCTGGAATTGCACCATCGGCACAGTCATTCCTGACCAGCTTTGTGATAAGCTTTCCTCAGAGAATGCACATAGCGGGCTTTTCCCTGAGGGAGAGAAAAACTGGTGCAGCAATGAGAACTGCTGGGTGAGGACAGGTCTCAGTCTTCCTACTGCCTCAAGCCTCTGCAAAGAAGGAAGGGGGACCCTTGCAGAGGGTGTCTGCAGCGGTCCCCATGGGGGGGCCAGTGGTGGGCATTGGCCTGTAAGTGCACTCTCTAATTCTGGGGACTCACGGCCTCCTGAGAGGCCTGTATGTGGACGAACTTGGCTGTGGACTGGGACACTTGCATTTACTTCATACCTGACCACCGAGGCTTCCCTCGCTCCCAACCCCTCAGACCGATCCCAGGATCCATGAGGTTCACTCTCAATTGAGACCCTTGGTCCTGACTCAGTGGATCGGAGGCCTCAGCCCTTCCCCAGCCCATACACAGGCAGGCTCCTGGCCCGTGGTCCTTTGGGTGTGGGGGGGAAAAGACAGGATACAGGACCCAGGTCTGGGCGGGGTCAAGGAGGTATGTGAAGGCCCTGCCACTTTGCCGTACAGTGGTACCTTGATATACGAGTTTAATTCGTTCCGTAACCTTGAGGCGTGGGAAACTATGGGACGCAGTAAACTGGTGGGTCGTGTGCAGCCTGCCGATCCACGCGATTACTCCTATCTCAAATGTCGCTCGTATTTCAAAGCAAAAATCACTCGCTTGACGGCTCGTATCTCAAAAATCTCATGCGTTAGGGCACTCATATCTCGAGGTACCACTGTATTCCATACCTGTGCTGGCACCAGGTCTGGCAGGTCGTTGGGGAGCTCCCCATGATCAGGCCCCAGCCTCTCAGCCCCCTTCTCCCTCTCCTGTGTGCCCTCCTAACTGTATCCTGCTGACCCCCCATGGAATAGGATGGGATGTCCCTTCTTCTCCTAACCAGTGAAAGCCCTGTGGGGCTCCAGGTAGGTGTCATCATTTGGGGGCAGCTAGACCCAGAGAAAGGCAGGCCCTGACCCAGAGTCACAGAGCTGGTGGGGACAGACTCCTGTTAGTCTGTTGTCGGGGCAAAACTCAGGGCAGAACTGGCAACCTCAACAGGAAGGAAGAGGCCAGTCAAGGGTGTGGGGGAGGAGGAGCAGAGAGAAGCCCCAGGGGGCGGTCCTTGCAGGGGGTCCATCCTGCTGGGGCCTCCCTCCTCCGGGACCCTACGCCAGTTCCCATGATCACAGCCCCAGCCAGGCCCTGCCCTCAGCCAGCTGCAGCTCTGGCAGCATCCCCTCCCCCTCTCCCAGCCCTGCTAAGCATGCCTGGCAACAGGGACTGTCTCTATGCCAGAAAGAGTGAGAGCACGGCGGGAAGGAAGAGATTTGATGACTCGAAGTAAATTAGCCGAGACTGGAAGTCCGGTTTCTATAATTTAACCCACATCTGGGGAATTGGGGGGGTCAGAGATGAGGAATACGATACCAAGCCCCATGGGCTGCAGTGTGGGGAGGGGACAGGAAGAGAAATCCCCGGACAGACAGCAAGGACACATAACAGATGGGCTGCCATGCAAACAGTACTCAGGGAGCCCCGGAAGCTGGAGGCCAGAGGATGGGATGGGGCCAGGCTTAAGAAGGCTTTCAGGAGTAGCCGGCCCCGAGGTAGGCAGGACAAGCGAGCAGCTACACTCTCCAGACCTAGCGAGTTCCACTAGGGAAAGTTGGTGACGTTGAATTGCACTGGATGGACCCTTTGGAGACCAATTAAGGCAAAACTTAAATGATCAGGTGTGTGAAGGGGATGGGGAACCAGAAAATAAAATAGTGACGATTAGAGATGCTTTTAGAAAAAGGTCTCTGGCAGCAGAGTGAGCAGAGAGCCTGGCAGGCCGGGTGTGGAGAGAAATGCTTGAGTCACTCCCACAGGAAGGCAGCATTTCTCTACCGGCTCTCCCGTCTGGTGGCCACTACCCACACGTGGCCGTGGAGCACTTGGAATGGGGGTGGCTTGAACTGAGATGTGTTAGAAGGGTAAAAAGTACATATTGGATTTTTGAACATACAATAAATACACAGATGATGTTTTATAGAATTGTACCCTTGAAACCTATATATTTTATTAACCAATGTCACCTCCCCAAATTCAATTTTTTAAAAAGTACATACCAGGAGGGAAAAAGTACGTGCTAGATATGGAGGATGATATCAAAAAGACATCTAGAAATATTCTTTATATTGATTACATGTTGAAATACTAATATTTTGGATATACTAGTATGGGGGGTAAGTACAATCCTATATAATAAAGAGGTAGTATGCAAATAGACTGCCACTCCAGCACACAAGATGGCGGCCCCCATGTGGGCACAAGATGGCCACCACAAGATGGCTGGCAGGGGAGGGCAGTTTTGGGTGATCTAGCCAGAAGGATAGGGCAGTTGAAAGGGACCAGGCCTGAAAGGGAGGACATTTGTGGGGGAACCAGGTCTGTAGGAGAGGGCATTTGGGAGCGACCAGGCCTGCAGGGGAAGGCAGGGGCAATCAGGCTGGCAGGGGAACAGTTAGGTGTCAATCAGGCTGGCAGGGGAGTGGTTAGGGAGTGATCAACCTGGCAGGCAGAAATGGTTAGGGGCAATCAGGCAGGCAAGGGGGCAGGCGAGAGGTTGGGAGCTAGCAGTCCTGAATTGTAAGAGGGATGTCCAGTCAGACATCTCTTGAGGGGTCTCAGATTGGAGAGGGTGCAGGCTGGGCTGACGGACACTCCTCCCCACCCTCTCTGCTTGAATGTCATGCACCGGACCTCTAGTATATCATAAAAACAAGTTTTACTTGCTTCCTTTATTTTTTTTATTTGTTATTTTTTTTATTTAAATTCTTTATTGTTTATAACATGACTCTCCTTTCCCCCCCATTGACCTCTCCCAGTCCCCACTCCCAACCCCCAACACATGCCCTCACCCCCTACTGTCTGTGTCCATTGGTTATGCTCATATGCATGCATACAAGTCCTTTGGTTGATCTTTTACCCCTTCTCCCCTTCTTTTATTTTAAAAAAACATGTCAACGAAGATATTAAAAATTACACTTGTGGCTTGCCTTGTATTGCTCTTGGACAGCATGGTTCTAGAACGTGAATTCCAGAAGACATGGAGTAGTATTGAGGGGAACAATTAAGGGGAGAGGGGGCAGGTCACATTGGCAAGATGCTGAGCTCCTCGTGGGTGGGTGCCAGCTTCTATCCCGCCGGCCTGGTGGCGGCCTGTGTTCTCCCCCAGCCTGAGCGGCCTCGGGACGTTTCCCTTCCTCTGGCCTTCCTGTGGAGGGAGGGCCGCTGAGCACACGGTGAGGGCTTTAGCGAGAATGGTGAGCCTGTGAGAGGACGAGAGCAAGGAGGGCCACCAGGACAGAGGTGGGGGGGGGCGCAGAACCCCGGGGAGCAGTAGTCGGTGGGGGCCGTGGCTGCACAGGAGCGAGAGGAGGCGAAGACCCCCAGGGAGTCCCTCTGGGCAGGCTGGCGCACCCCCCCGGGCAGAGCTCACTCAGGGCACCGCGGGCGGTACCGGAAGCGCACTTCATAGCTGGGCTGCATGGTGCCGAAGCCCCAGCGCTGGGGGTCCACGGGCGGCACGGGGACGTCGGGGTCCACCAGCTCCATGTCAAAGTGCGTGATCATGAGCAGGACGAAGAGCTTCATCTCGCTGAGGGCCAGGAACCTGCCGGGGCACATGGAGACGCCCGAGCCCCAGGGCATGGTGTAGTGGTGGATCTTCTTGCCCGCCTTGTAGAAGTCCACCTTCCGGCTGCCGTCGGGGTTGAGGAAGCGGTCGTACTTGAAGGCCTCGGGCTCGGGGTGGATGTCGGGGTCCATGTGCACCGAGAGGTAAGGGAAGAGGGCCACGATGTCCCCGCCGCGGAGCCGGTACTCCTCGCCGCCGGCCATGGTCAGGACGTGGTCATCGTGCACCACCCTGAGCAGCGTGGGCGCCGCCCCCAGCCGCAGCGTCTCCTCCATCACGCTGTCCAGCACCGGGGTGCGCTGCAGGACGCCGACGTCGAGGTGGAAAGACGGCCCGGCCTCCCCCAGGACCCGGGCGGCCTCGTCTCGCAGCGCCCGCATGGCCTCGGGGTGCTTCAGGAGGAACAGGAGGGCCCAGAAAGAGGTGGGCCCCGTGTTGCCCTGGGAGGCCCACAGCATCATGAAGTTGAACTTGTCCTGCATGGCCGGGGCCACCCCCTGCTCCCGCAGAAACTGCAGCATGTAGGCTATCCAGTTGCTCACCCCCTCCTTCTCCAGGTTTTCTTTCACCGACAGGGTCTTGTGGAAGAGCCGCTGCAGCCGGCCCACCTCCAGCCACTCCCGGGGCCCCAGCAGGGAGTAGACGAACCTGGGGAACAGGCGGTCGAACTTGCGGAACTGGGTGAATAACTCCTCGGCCTGGAGCAGGTCCTGCCGCGGGTCCTTGGTGCAGCCAAACAGGCTCAGGTAGCCGGCCTTGAACAAGACGTTGTAGCAGAAGCGAAAGAGGCCGTCCTCGCGCCAGCTGCTGGCAGCCGGGCCGGAGCCCGCGGGCCCCAGCATAACCAGGGACAGGCAGTCCCGCATGGTCTTGTTGAGATCCTCCAGGCCGTTGCCCATGAGGTGCTTGGTGCTGGAGGAGTGTATCATGCGGTGGTCGCCCGGGGTGGGCCGGTACCCAAATACCTTGAGCACCAGCTTTTCCGCGTACTCCACGAAGTCCAGTTTCCTCTTGGTGTCCTTGAGGATGGGGCCGAAGGAGAGGGGGTCCATGACGAAGGTGAAGTACTGGCCCCCGAGCTGCACCGTGAACACGTCCCCGTGCTTGGCACGCATGCGCTTCAGGAACTCGAGCATATTCTTGCGGAAAGCCATGGCGTGCCCCAGCCAGGGCACGGGGCCCTTGTCCAGAGGGGGCTCCTGGGGCCTGCGCTGCCGGAGGAGCCCCAGAAGGCACAGGTACCCTACGATGACCACCAGCAGGGCCCCCAGCACGGGCCCCCAGGGCACCATGGCTGTGCTCTTCCAGGTGACACTCTGGACACACTGTCCAGAGAGGTTGACAAGCTGGCGATGAAAAGGTCTGCCCGCACGAACCTTGGCCTTTGGCTGCAAGTTACAGTAAATAAACCTGCTGAGACTGTTGGTGGAAGTGAAATTAGCACCGTCTAGAGCCAGGTCATGTGGGGGAGGAGGAGATGGGACGAGGGGGAAGCCCAGAGCTTAGGGTCACAGCCCCTTACCAGCACCAGCAGCATCTCTACGAAGCCTTCCTTGCCTCTGCTCCCACCTCCAGGATCTCCTGACCACTCACCCCTTTATTTACTCACGTACAAGGATTCGTGAATCTGCTATCTCATTCCTCAGAAATGTGCCAAGCGATGACTAAGTTTCACATCCACCCCTTCCTTTTTTGACTTCAGTCTCTGAGCCTCTGGCCTGGGGGCCTGGCCCCGGCCCAACTGGTTTGCATACTTACTTGTCTTGCAAAGGACACAGTGGACATCTTGAGAAATTATGAAATTTCTTTATGGCACCTGGCAACCGGCCCACATCACACATATCAGTGTTAACCTAAAAGTAAAAAGCCGAAGTGAGAGGCAGCTGGTGTTTGTTTAAATCAGGCAGAATCAGCTGATAGGGGCCTCTGTGAGGTGCCAGCAGGCCCCAGGAGGAGAAAGCTGTCCCATTCATCGGTGGTCGCCTGGTACGGACTGGCATCCATACCAGTCAAGCAGCCCAGCCCATGGTTGCGACAGGTGAAGTTCAGACTCAATCCAACCACTCTTTTTTTTTTTTTAATATATTTTTAATGTATTTTATTGAATTTTTACAGAGAGGAAGGGAGAGGAATAGAAAGTTAGAAACATCAATGAGAGAGAGACATCGATCAGCCGCCTCCTGCATGCCCCCCACTGGAGATGTGCCCGCAACCAAGGTACATGCCCTTGACCGGAATAGAACCTGGGACCTTTCAGTCTGCAGGCCGACGTTCTATCCACTGAGCCAAACTGCTTTCGGCTCAATCCAACCACTTCTGATCACCCCCCGAATGACTCCGATTTCCTAAATGACCTGGAAACAGGGACTCTGTCTCCTCAGCTAACTACAGGGTTTCCACATGCCCTCCCTCTGCGTGTGCAGGTCCACTCCACGGGAGCTGGAAACACGCCCGCTCTTCATGTTTGGGGCACAGCAGGAACTCAGCACCATTAGCTCTCGCCAGCCTCAGAATCCAGTTGGCAAATTGTGGGCCGACTCCAATGAGCTGAACTTCGTCCCCCAGTTTTTAATGGGTACCGGCACCACCTTACATTCATCCTCACCTTCATTCACTCACACCCACTCATCTATTCCTTCTCTCCTTCCTTGGAACAGCCCCATCTATCCTTTCAACAGATACTTACTGGTCATTTACTGCCAGAAATGTTGCCACAACCTGAATGAGACAGGCATAGTCCCTGCCCTCCTGGCGTGTATGGTCGAGGCCTTAGACTCTAAGGGGGAAATATATTAAAGCATCGCCCACAGAAATATATCATTACCATTGTGTTAAGTTCTGCACAGAGAAGAGCAGAGCGGGAAGGGGGTTGGGGAGCCGGGAAGGCTACACTAATCTGGTGATAATTTTTTTTTTAATATATTTTATTGATTTTTTTACAGAGAGGAAGGGAGAAGGATAGAGAGTTAGAAACATCGATGATAGACATCAATCAGCTCCCTCTTGCATGCCCCCTATTGGAGATGTGCCCGCAACCAAGGTATATGCCCTTGACCAGAATCAAACCCGGGACCTTTCAGTCTGCAGGCCGATGCTCCATCCACTGAGCCAAACCGGTTTGGGCAATCTGGTGGTAATGAAATGAAGGCCAGGGGTGTTGGGTTGTGTAGGTGTGAGGGGTGTGCTGCTCAAAGCATACGTCAGGGTTGCAGACAGGGTGCACCCCTACTCTGGACCAGTGTGGCTGCCGAAGAGCAGAGGGGAAGAGCCTCCAGCAGGGGGTGTGGCTCCCCAGGCTCAGTTTGGATTCATGCTCGGACTCACTGCATTGAACCCTTTCTCACCAGCCACGGGGTGTCTGGATCTGTGTAGACCAGTTAGACAGACATGAGCAGAGCAAGGACCATGGGCCAAGTACAGAAGGTCACCAGGTGGAAAGCCACGGGTGCCTAGCAACCGACAATTGTAGGTGGGGACCTCACCCCCAGGCTGACCTCTCCTTCCCTAGCATATCACTGACTTGTCCTGTGGTCTGGACCTCCCTGACCTTTCCTCCCTACAGATAACATCGAGGCCTCCGTTGTACTAGGATTTCGGCTCCAGGCCCCAGAAAGCAGCAGCACCAGACAACGGACACCAAGACTGACCTCAGGACCAGCTGCATGGAATAATGACCCCCTGCCCTGGTGCCCACCAACCAATCAGTGGAGACCAGAACCCTGAAAGGACAACAGCTGGAAAGCTGCCGAATATTCTACTGAGATGTTGCCCTGGGCCCTCCCTTAAAATCTCCACCCTTAAAACTCAGAGGAAGGAGGACCCAGTCTCTCCCTCCTGGGAGCATGCCTGCACCCACTTCCTCCCCCCGCCCCTCCAGGCCTGTCCCCTTTACCTCCCTCTCTCCTAAGCCCCAAGGGCCCTTCCTTTGCCTCTACAGCTTGTTTCCTCAGCCAATTTCTTCCACCATTCACTTCTGCTACCTCTGTGATCTTACAAATAAATGTTCTCTTCTAGTGTGAGTCTTGGCTCTGAATTCTTTCCCAGCCAGAGCTCAGGTAATGAGGTTGCAGGAACCCAGGTCCCAGGTTATGCATACCATCCAGAACTTGAGATACAATAACCTGGAAAAGATAAAAGATGTGACTTAAGTTCCACACAACGACTTTGGTGGGTCCGGAGAAGTGTTGGTCTCAATAGGATACGGCTGAGGTCAGGATGCTTCCTCTGGACCCAGAGTGGTGGTTTTGTGGAAAACCATGGTTGAGCACAAATGTGAGATAAAAAGAGCTGTAACTCTGAGCTCCATGTGGGGCATCACAGTGGCCTGGCAGGAACTAAACCAATGAGGCCATCAACAGTGGCGGACACGTGTCCTTCTCTGACCCGGTCAGGACGGTCTGTGAAAGGCACGCAGGGGCAGTGTGCTAGGCCTCTAGCTGGGGCCTGGCCTCACTTCTCCCCGCTCCTGGCCTTCCCTCCTTCCTGGTGGCTCTCTCTCTTTAAAGGTCCAAAGAGCACTGCCTTTTTGACATCCTGGGGGGGTGGTTCTGGATATGGAATAAGGTCACTACTCCGTTCCTCGACTTCCACAGCAAACATTTCGGAGGCTCTTCCGTCCTGCGGCCTCCACCGGTTCCAGGGTAGTCCCTCCGCCCGGTGCAGACCCCCCTCCAGGCTCCTGATGGCTCTTCCAGGCCCTGGAGGGGAAGGCCCACCCGCAGGTGGAAAAGACCTCCAACAGGGGCTGGGCCTGCCTCTTCCCAGGACTGGCTTCCACCTCCCCAGGGAGGAACTACTGAATCTCCGCTTCTAGCTCCCGCCTCGGACCCCGCTCCTCCCGGAGGGGGTCGGTGGTTCGGGGTGCCAGACCCCGGCTGGGAACCCGGAGGCTGGTGGGAAGCAGATGGGCTTTATCTCTCCCGTCCGTCCTCCTGGCTCCTGTGGGGCTCGTCTCGTGGGACGAGGAGGAACCACCGAGACGTGGGGTCCTCCAACATGACTAGAGGGCACCTCGAGGGTGGTCGGGGTCGGCGGGTCAGCGTGAGGAAGTACTTCCGGGGCGCCGCCATTGTTCACGCCGAGGGCTTGGTTTGCGAGCGCCCGCAGGCCGCGTGCCGGACCTCTCGCCGTCGTTGGGACTCGACGTGGGCCGCTCAGAGCGCAGGGTGAGCGGGTCTGACGCGGCCCCGAGCAGGAGGGGAGGCCCCACATGGAGGCGAGAGCGGCGGGAGGCGGCGGCTGCTGCCACCGGGGGCCCTCAGCCCACCCCACCCCCGGGTTCGGTTCGACCCCGTCGAGAGGGGGCGCTAAGCCTTGGTCTCCGACGCCACGGTTTCTGGGCCCCACAGCACAGCCAGCGGCCTGTTTTCTTTGGGGAACCGGTAAAATGTGAGGGGCGTGGGCTCCGGGGTTCTTAGGACGTCTTCGTTGAGCTCCAGGACACGCCGTCCACAGGGGGAAATAGGTCCCTCGGCCGTTTCGGCTCCTCTGGTCCCGGCCGCGGAGACGCCAGGCCCAGCCCTCGGCCTGTGGACGCCTTAACGTCTTTCTCCCGCTGCAGGGGGTCCCCCCGGGAAGTCGGTCTGCGGGCACTTTTATCTGCTCTCCCGGCCTGGTGTCCACCCCATCTGAGAGCTTAGTGTCCCTAGAGCAGGCAGAGGCTTGGAAGTACTGAAATGGTTCCCCCTCTTCCTAACCCCGGGACTCCCCTACCCCCTAACCCCCTATTCCCCCCACTCTCCGGGATGGAGGCTGCTTAGTTCACAAATTGGAGACTGTGGATTCCTGGATTTGGGTTGGTCCATTTGAATGTTTAATCCAAAAAAAGAAAAAGAAAAACCCCAAAATCTCATGACGAGTCCTATCCATCCAGCACCTAATGTCCGGTGTCTGGCATGTAATTTCCTGTGGTTTGGGGGAGAGGGAAAAACTTCTGGACCAAGAAATAATCCGTTATTTCTCTTGTCGTTACATCCATTTAACGTTTTCTCAATGTCTTAACCTAACTTGAGGTTGGTGACCGGCGGGATTAAGCTCTTGGTCCTGTTTAGTGCAGTGTATTGGGTTGTGATCTGTTCCCCGTTGGGCTTTTGTTTATGCTCCAACTCCAGAGCTGGGCTTTTCCCCAGAGGAAGACATGGAAGGGACTGTTCTGTAGGGTGGTCGGTGCTGCCATTCTTCTTTTTTTTTTTTTTTTAATATATTTTACTGACTTTTTACAGAGAGGAAGGGAGAGGGATAGAGAGTCAGAAACATCCATGAGAGAGAAACATCAATCAGCCGCCTCCTGCACGCGCCCTACTGGGGATGTGCCCGCAACCAAGGTACATGCCCTTGATGGGAATCGAACCTGAGAACATTGAGACCACAGAAGGATGCTCTATCCACCCAGCCAAACCGGTTTCGGCATGCCATTCTATTTTTATATCAACAGTGTAGATCAGACCTTTTTGCTTAAGTTGTTTTGTTTAATATGTCAGTATTATTAAGTACCCACTGCAAGCGACACTTATTAGAAAGATAGGGGGACAATATCGTGATCTAAGAGAACTGGAGGACACAGCTACAAGGGGTACCCATTTACTCAGTCTGAAGCACTGCTTTTGTTACCCTTGGACTTAAACCCTCCATGAGATTATCCGCATGCCTGCTATCTGGCCACTGTGAGATGTGTATTGTCATCGACACAAGACAATAACCGATGAAGAATCGTTGATACAGCCTCAAAACAGGGTGGACCAGATGTTGTGTACAGGAGTTATGGTCAGTTGAGTTCCTGTTACTAATGCTTCTTTCTTTACCTTCAGCTCCTGAGACTTAACCTTTCCTCAAGACCTGAGTAAAAGAGGTCAGATAATGACAGCAATGTCCTTAGCAGCTGGGTCCCAGGTGAGCTGGGTTTCCTCTGTCTCTCTATGAATACATATTTATTTATATGTGCATATATACACATATATATGCACATATAATTATACATTCATATAAATTATATATAAGTATACATGCATACATACACATATACAACATACATTTGTGTATATATAACATATAGAAATTTAACATTGAGATATTATTTATTTACAATACGAATCTGAACTCTATAGCTTACTTTTTAGAAATACACACACCTGCCCTGGCCAGTGTGACTCGGTTGAATGTCATCTCGTGCACCAAAATATCACATTTGATTCCTTGTCAGGGTTGCAGGCTCCATCCCTAGTGGGGAATGTGCAGGAGGCAACCAATTGATATCTCTCTCTCTCTCTCTCTCTCTCTCTCTCTCTCTTTCTCTCTCTCTCTCTCTCCCTTTCCCCCTCTACTCCTCTACCCCCCTTTCCCTTCCTCCCTCTCTAAAATCAGTTAAAAGAAAAAATATATATATATACACACTTGTATGACCATCACTCACATTGAGACATAGAACACTATCAGTACCACACAAGCTCTATCATTTGCCATCCCAAGCAGTCCACCTCAAAGTTGACTGTTATTCTGACCTCTGTCACCATAGTTTAATTTTATTTGTTCCTAAACTTCATGTAAATGCAATCATTCAACATGTATTCTTTTGTATCTGCCTTTTTTTGGTTCACCAATGTGTTTATGAACTTTACATGTAACAGTCCTTTTTAAT
>PVJN01060756.1:0-11484 GCA_004026805.1 Lasiurus borealis
CTTTCTTTCTTTCTTTCTTTCTTTCTTTCTTTCTTTCTTTCTTTCTTTTCTTTCTTTTCTTCCTTCCTTCCTTCCTTCCTTCCTTTTTTTTTTAATTTATTTTATTGATTTTTAACAAAGAGGAAGAGAGAGGGATAGAGAGTTAGAAACATCAATGAGAGAAACATCAGCTGCTTCCTGCACACCACCCACCGGGATGTGCCCACAACCAAGGTACATGCCCTTGATGGGAATCGAACCCGGCTCCTTTCAGTCCGAAAAACAACACTCTATCCACTCAGCCAAGTGATCAGGACAGGGCTTCCTCTTTTTCGTTGGAGGAGGGGGCAGATGTCTCTCGCTCTGTGGGGATAAGGGATGGGGTGTATGACTCCTTAAAAGGGGACAACACTACAAGGAGAGGCTGGGGCAGGTGTTGGAGGTGGGGGTGAGGTCAGCAACCTCCTGGGGCCGCAGAGAGGACCCCCTGTTTTAGTCCAGGCGATTGGATTGTTCCCCACTGATTGCCTTCTTCCCATTTTTCTTTCTTCCTGACATTCCTGTTTCTCTCCCTTTGTTTCCTGAGGTTCTGTCTCCCAAACCCTTGTCCTTCTGCCAGGCAATGCCACTGACGGCGGCTCACCGGCCTTTGAAACGCCGGCCAATCCCTGCCGCAGGGACGCAGGGCCCCGGGGATGTCGGAGCTTGGGCAGAGCGATTACGAGAAGACGGTGGCTGCGTGCACAGGCCAGCCATGACCTTGAATATTAATCAGCGACTTGCTGAGGAGGTCGGCTCCCGGGTCCAGGATGCGGCGTTGGATCTCCTCAGGGGACTGTGATGGGACTGGATGAGAACGGAGCACGGGGGAGGGGCATCTACCGGTGAGGACGGAGAAGCAGGCTCACCACGGACAACCCGCTGGAGGCCAGTTCTGATTGTGTGCCGTGTCACCGGCAAGCGGCAGGTACCCCAGGAACCCGGGTGAAGCCAAACTGCTCCCACAAATGGAAGGAAAGGCCTTTGCCACCTTTTGTACCGGGAATTCTATTTTCTACTCAGGGCCTCAGCCACCGCCTGGGTACCAACGTCTCCTATTGCTCAGCACATCCTGTTACAATCTGGCTCCTCAACTTGACCCCCCGTCACCTCTTCCGTGTTTCCTATCACAAGCGGATTCCACACAGCGGGGCCCACGCTAGCCAGGTCAACAAAGCAGATACCCGGTTGCTCTACTGCATTGTGAGGGCTCTTTTAGGGAACCCAAATATGGCGCCCCTCTTTTTCCCACGTGGGTTGGAAGCCAGTTGAGACATGAGACAAAGTGGGCAGCAAAGGGAGGCACAGAACATCTCTGTATTAATGATACAGGTTAGGTTGATTTTTTACAGAGAGGGAAGGAGAGGAAGAGAAAGTAAAAAACATCGATGAGAGAGAGACATCCATCAGCTGCCTCCTGCACGCCTCACACTGGAGATGTGCCCGCAACCAAGGTACATGCCCCTGACTGGAATCGAACCTGGGACCTTTCAGTACACAGGAAGACGCTCTATCCACTGAGCCAAACCGGTTTCAGCTAGAAGGTGTTTAGTTTGAGAGCCAGAATGAGCTGGCTCATTCTTGGAAGAGCCAATCTGAGGGGAAAGTGGAGTGTTCCCGGGAGATACTTACCCAGATCCCCACCTCCCACGGGTCCAAGTGGGAAAGGAAGGAGAGACGGAAGAACTGAAGTTCATGGCCTCTGACAGACACTGGGCTTGTCCTCCGACCGCTCCTCCAGTGTGGGAGGGGCAGAGGCAGAAGGCCAAGGCCATTCAGGAGCCATCTTGCAGGTAGAAGACCGTGTTAAGAAACGAGAAGATTCCGCACAATAGCCACCTTCCTTAATACTTACTTAACCTCCTTCCTCTTCTCTTCTCCCAACTGAATGGTGCATAATGAGGCTGAGAATTCAGCTCAGAGAACAAACAGTTGTGGGAGCCTCGCGTGGGGATAATTAATTTGACCTGACAGTTTGCAGAAAAGTTTCCCCGAAGAGATGATGGATGAGGTGGGCCCTGGAAGATGAGCTGGTGTTTACGAGGAAGGGAAAGAACGCATTCTTGGCAGAGGGATGGCAGGTATGGAAATGTGGTGTAGAACAGTTCACCTTGTTTGGGGGATACCAAAATGTCCCGCATCTTTTTGTTTTCTTTAATATATTTCATTGATTTTTTACAGAGAGCAAGGGAGAGAGATAGCTAGAAACATCGATGAGAGAGAAATATTGATCAGCTGCCTCTTGCACGCCCCCCATCGGGAATGTGCCCACAACCAAGGTACATGCCCTTGACCGGAATCGAACCTGGGATCTTCAGTCCGCAGACCAACGCTCTATCCACTGAGCCAAACCGGTTTCGGCTCCAGCATCTTTTTAAAAAAATATATTTTATTGTTTTTTTTTTTAAATTTTATTTTATTGATAGAGAGTTAGAAACATCAATGAGAGAGAAACATCCATCAGCTGCCTCCTGCACACCCCCTCTTGGGGATGTGCCCGCAACCAAGGTACATGCCCTTGACCGGAATCGAACCTGGGACCTTTCAGTCTGCAGGCCGATGCTCTATCCACTGAGCCAAACCAGTTAGGGCCATGTCCAGCATCTTGAACGTGGGAGATGTGGAGGAACTTGGGGGTGAAGGACGGGGTTCTTATTAGACAAAGAGCAAAGAGAAAGGTAAGTTTGGAGGAAGGAGGGTCCAGGACGGGGTGTATCTCTCAGGCATCATCTTGTTGGTGAGGGACTAGTCCCCCTGGCTGTCCTGCCAGCACGGTCGCTGCTATAATCCCGGCGGCCATCACTTGGTACAGGAGAGCCTGGTTCCTTTAAAGAACCTCACGGCAGGTCACAGAGAGGACGGGCCGAGATGTTCCTTCCAGCTCTTCACCGGCCCTTGGGTTTTCTAAAGAGATAGGCAACGCGCCAGGGCAGAAAGAGGATCTTGTGAAGCTGCCAAACGCAGTTCGGTTTCATCTTCTAGGGTCCAAGGAACGAGGAGTCTTATTTTTGTTCGCAGAAATTCTCCACTTTGGGACATGTGGAGAGAGGGGCGAGCCACACGGAGGGCACTTGTGCTTCAGCCGGGGAAGAGAAGGTGCTCCTCGCCTCGCTTCTCCTTTAAGGAGCGAGGCTTCTCTGCTGCTGTGAGAGAGGGCTGGGTCACTTTTCTCTCAACAGAGCTCCTCCTCTGTTTTCAGAGGCCGCGGGAGACAGAAACGTCCACAAAAGCACAAGGCAGGCGTGAGAAGTGGGCCGTGCGTGCGTCTGTTCTTGACTGCTCCTGCGGCAAGGCTGGCACGGGGGAAAATAATGCCAGAAGCTCCCCAAATGTGCCAGGTGTGGCACCCGGCACTCGAGGCATTTTTGTGAAGCCTAAGACATAGGGTAGAGTTATTCCCATTACACAGATGAGAACACTGAGACCCAGGACTGTCCCGTTCATGATGCCAAGATCTGTGCTCTCTCAAAGGGACCAGACTTGTTCTGAACATTGGACCGGAAATCAGGTCCAATCTTTTTTTTCCTTCTACACTCAGTTTCTGCATTTCTTCTGTCCCTCAGAGCCAGGGCTAGCACTTTTCCTTGTCCCTGGCACACCTGGGAGACATAATCCAGGTGAGACTTTTAAAATAATTAGGGATGGTCAAGGACAGGGCGTGTCTCTCAAGCCTCATTTGTCCATCATCCCAGGGGTTGGTGCATCCCATGGCAAGTTCTCATTCCCACATCTGTGACATTATTATTTTTTAAATATATTTTATTGATTTTTTTACAGAGAGGAAGGGAGAGGGATAGAGCATTAGAAACATTGATGAGAGAGAGACATCGATCAGCTGCCTCCTGCACGCCCCCTACTGGGGATGTGCTCACAACCAAGGTACATGCCCTTGACCAGAATCGAACCTGGGACCTTTCAGTCCGCAGGCCGATGCTCTATCCACTGAGCCAAACAGGTTTCGGCCTGTGACCATCTTTGCAGTTCCTGAGAAGGTTGGAGAAAGTCACTGTGTTTGCCAGACGTCACGTGATATATACTTTTCTTCCCAGAGACCCACTGACTTTCCATTTGGGGTTTTGGGGGGTTTAAAAAGGATCATTTGCCCACCACGGGAGCCCCTGGCCAGGGCTCTTAACTCTGATTCCTTGCTTGTATTCCCAGTACCCGGAGAAGCAACTGGCACGTAGTCATCTCTCCGGATTGATGGTTGAATCAATGAATGAGTCAGTAGGCACTCAACCACTTCTGGCACTTTTCATCCATTCACTCACTCACCAGCAGCTGTGAAATGTGTGCCATGTTCTGGGCATCAGAGCACATGACTGTCCAGGGGACATGTAAATTGGGCTGTGAAGGAGCTCTGGGGCCGAGAAGGGAGCTAAACTCCAAAAGAGAAATGTCACGTGACTGGGGAGGTGGTTAGACAGCCTGACAGCACGTAAGGAGGGGGACATCCCTTCTGGCGGGGGGACTGGGGTAGCGATGACATTTGCGCAGACCCTTGGCAGACACTGCATTGACTTACTCAGTCCATTTAGGAAAATAACCAGCCACTCCGTGGATCAATGAGTTGGGATTTTTTTTTTTTAAATCATAAAGGTAAATGATCAACTGAATTGACCAACTGTCTCACCGAAGAGCCATTGATTCGATCCACCAGTCGATGCTATTTGGGTACCAGTGCTGCCCTGGCAAAGGAGAAATGAGCCGCGCCCGGGCTCCCGCCTCCAGCCTCCGCGCTGGGAGTTCTTCCTTCAACAATTCATTAAAAACCCGCATCTGGGCCAAGATCTCCTTTGCTTCCTTCCCTCTCTCCCTTCATTAAAACAGTGGTGACGCAATCCTCTTCTCCTGCCCAGGGCTCATGCTAAAAATGTCCCCTGCAAAGGCCGCAGCTGCTGCTGAGTGGCGCGAGGAGATGGGGGGTTGGAGGGGGGGGGGACAGAACCAGCAGCACCTCTTCTCCTGAGTCTTCTTTGGCACAATGTTTGGTGAGGAATGAACTCTGGGTCACTCTCAGCCCCAACTGGGCAGACAGGCGGGAGTCCATGGGAGAGGAGTCGGGAAGGCGGTGAGGAGAAGGTGAGGCTGAATGGGTGACACTCAACCCTCGAAGGCTCACAGAGCTCCCAAGAAGCTTTGCAGCCTGTGGTGCAGAGGGAGAAACTGAGGACCCGAACAGGAGCTGGTTCTGCCCAAGAGCACAGGCTGGTGGTGGGAACCCCAGGGACCTGGAGCTCTGGTGCTTTGCCACCGGAAGGCCTCCCCTCAAGTTCAATCCTGGAGATCCAGCATCATCTCCTAGGACGTGGGGAGGAGCAGGGAGAGGCCTGGGGGTAGGGGCTGCCTAGGAAATCGTCGCTAGCTTTTGCAGAAACAAACCATTGCTGAGATCCTGGACTATCCGCTCCAGTCCATGAGCTACGTCAAGGCATTGCAAAAAGGCAACTAAGAGTTCCAGTCTGAAACAAGTTCAACGTAAGGAACGAGAAAGAAGGAACACAGCATGGAAGCCCAGACTCAAGATGACCCCTCAGGCTGAGCTGCTTCCTGCAAACTCAGAGTAAGGTCCATGCTTCCCACTCCCTTTATTGGGAGGTGAATGATGGCTTCCTGGGGGCGCTGATGCTCCGTCATCGTCAGGGCTACAATCTAACGGCTTATTAAGCGCGAGCAGAGTGCTGTTTGGGGAGCAGGTCCATGTCCCTGAGCCCATCTTGACCTACGGTGGCTTTAATGATCTCTTTCCTTCACGGCAGGCTCTGGCTTCTGCTCGGCACGGTCTTAGCACCTTCTCCCTGACCATCAGGTCAATGGAGGGCCGCTGACATCGGCCCCTTGTTCTCAGCGCTCTTACAAAATGGACGCTCCAAACCTCTGGTTTCCTCTGCCTTTACTGAGCCCCATGCCTCAAAGATCTAGTCCACAGATAGCGATATTTGTAAAAAAAAATACAGAGGTCCTAGAAGGTCACTTTATTTTTTGTCTATCTGTGCATTCATCCACTTATCCATCCATCCTTCCAACCATCCATCCATCCATCCATCCATCCATCCATCCATCCCAACCCCCCTGAGTATTCAGCCTATGCTAGCTGGTGCAACAAAAAACCTCAAAGTGCCAAAACCAGTTTGGCTCAGTGGATAGAGCACCGGTCTGCGGACTGAAGGGTACCAGGTCTGATTCCGGTCAAGGGCACATCCCCAGTGGGGGGTGCGCAGGAGGCAGCGATCGATGTTTCTCTCTCATCGATGTTTCTAACTCTCTCCCTCTCCCTTCCTCTCTGTAAAGAATCAATAAAATATATTAAAAACAAACAAACAAACTCAAAGAGCCTGTGTCTGTAATGAGCTTGGCCTATTTGAGGGAGAGAAGGGAGGAAATGTGTCTGGAAGATGGGGAGCTGGAGGGATACTAGAGAGGGAGGCAAGGGCCACCATGGTAAGGATTATAGCTTTTAATCTAATTACAATTGCATGTCACTGCAGAGTTCTAAGCAGAAGGCACTCTGAGCCGGTTCTGTACTAAGAAGACCACCATCGCTTCTGTTGGGAAATAGATTGAGGCCTAACACAGCATCAGAAAGGCTGGTAGGCGGGCATTGCAGTGTTCCAAGCATGATGGTGGCTTGACCTGAACCGGAAGGCAGCAATGGCGTCTGCAGGAAGTCACTGTATCTGGGATGTAATTTGAAGGTAGAGCTAACAGGGCTTGCTGGTGGGGAAAAGGGATGCTATCAGCGGCCCAACTAACCGCCGGTGTGTGAGAATGGGCCAGCTGGGGTTTGGGTAAGATTGGAGAACCGAAGGTCCTTCTAGCTTTAACTGTACTTGACCCTCAGCAGAAGCCAAAAGCAAGTACAAGGATGGCCTCCCGCTTAGCCCCGACTTTATTTTAGGTTTCCTTTGGCAAGCGGCTGCAGGCATCACAGGAGCAGTGCCTGCTGGGCAGGAGGGCCTGCTGAGGGCTGAGAAGCAAGGACCTTGGCCCACGGGCCAAGCTTCAGAGCAGACTCGCTGAGCCAGCACTGGGCGAGGCAGAGATGCCCCATCGCCCGGCGTGTCCTTGGCTGCTGAGGGCACACGGGGATTAATTAGGAGACGTCAAGAGGCGTCTTGAAGGCCTTGGAAAAACCTGGGCTGGAGCAAGCATCACCATTTTACTCGCCTGCTCGTAGGCAGTGGTTCATGGTGTGTGTTCACACATATCATGCAATTTGCTCCTCGCTCTAATTTAGAAGAAATAGTCCCCAAGACGGAGAAACTCTGACTGGAATTATGGAACATGCCTAAGAACAGTCAGAGGGTTGGGAAGATGTAGAGAGATGAGGGGAATGAGGGTAGAGAGAAGAGTTAAACATTTTTTTTTCATATTTTATTGATTTTTTTACAGAGAGGAAGGGAGAGGGATAGAGAGTTAGAAACATCGAAGAGAGAGACATCAATCAGCTATTTCCTGCACGCCCCCTAGTGGGGATGTGCCCCAAACCAGGATACATGCCCTTAACCGGAATCAAACCTGGGACCCTCAGTCTGCAGGCCAATGCTCTATCCACTGAGCCAAACCGGCTTCGGCAAGAGTTAAACATTTTTTTAAAAAGAAGAAACTGAGTGTAGGCGCTGAAAGAGGGCTAATATTTGCTTTATGAAGTTTTTAGATCTGAGCAAGCTTATTTGGAACCAGATGGCAGGGAAGACAAGACCCAGTTCATCCCAATGCGCCAGATAAAGGGTTCGAGTCTCCGTGCCTTGGCTGGTCTGACTCGTCCATTCTCTAAACTTCATCTCCACTGTTCACTGTGAGAACGCCCATTCCTCCTTCAAAACCTAGCTCAGAGTGGAGGGGCGAGAAGAGATACACCGGAGAACTTCATACTTACATGCATAGCCCCTGGACACGGGCAAGCGGGTAGTGAAGACCTGAGGTGGGGTGGGCCGGGCTGGGAGGAGGGCAGTACAGGGGAGGAAAATGGGAGACAGCTCTAATACTATCAACAATAAAAAATACTTAAAAAATAAATAGCCGAAACTGGTTTGGCTCAGTGGATAGAGCGTCGGTCTGCGGACTGAAGGGTCCCAGGTTTGATTCCGGTCAAGGGCATGTATCCTGGTTGCAGGCACATCCCCAGTAGGGGGCGTGCAGGAGGCGGCTGATCGATGTCTCTCTCTCCTCGATGTTTCTAACTCTCTATCCCTCTCCCTTCCTCTCTGTAAAAAAATCAATAAAATATATTTTAAAATAAATAAATAAAACCGAGTTCAGGTATTATAAGCTGACAGGCCCCAGGGTGGTTTTCTGACTTCAAAGTCTCTCTCTTTGTGAAATGTTCCTCCCCAGGGAAGGAACGGATGGAGGGAGTCACGTTTGGATCAAGCTCATTACAGGCACATGTGTGTTTGGAGGGGTAGCGTCAGTGGGCTTTGCCGCTGTCACCGGTAAGGTCTGCTTCATGATCCGCTCATGGGAACGAGGGCTGTGGCGAGGCCATGGCCATCCCCACTTGCATCGCTTTCACTCGTGGAAAAATTCAGATATCGCAGTTGGTAACACAATCCAGAAACCGGAAAAAGCTAGAATTCTGTGTGGAGAGGGACCCCTGCATCACTTGACTAAAATACTGCAGCTTTTTACAAAGTCAGAAGCCACTAACCGTTCAATAATAGAAAAGAAGGAAACAGCTATCTGTCCCAAAATTAGAAATAAAAAGTTACACATAACAGTAACAATTTGGGAACAACCAGTATTCAACAACAGGAAAGTAGTTGAATATATTACAGTGCACTCAATGTCTGATAAAAGCATAGGAATTAGAGAATCTGGTTAGTTATAAAGCTCGGTGATAAAAACAGGTTATAGGAGTATATTTTCAGTGTGCTCTGAGTGATATAAAAGCCTTTAAAAACCCAAGACATGAAATAATATATCAACTTATGACTGTCTTGGCAAACGCACTCAGGAAGAAAACAGTAAGTACATGGATGATTTCTTCCATTCTTCTGCTTTCTTGTTTATTGTTGTTGACAAATTTTGAAGGTCGAACATACTTTAATTTTACAATAGAAAAGAAGCTTTGATTACACCACACACAAAAACAGACTCAAAATGGATATAGGACTTAAACATAAGACAGGAAACCATAAAAATACTAGAGGAATCCATAGGCAGCAAAATCTCAGACATATGCCGAAAGAACTTCTTCACTGATACTGCTTCAAGGGCAATAGAAGCTAAAGAGAAAATAAACAAATGGGACTACATCAAAATAAAGAGCTTTTGCACAGCAAAAGAAACCATCAACAAGACAACAAGAAAGCCCCTGGTATGGTAGAACATATTTGCAAATGTTATCACTGATAAAGGTTTAATCTCCAACATCTACAGGGAACTTATACATCTTAATAAAAGGAAGATAAATGATCCAATAAAAAAATGGGCAAGGACCTAAATAGGATCTTTTTGAAAGAAGACAAAGAAAGGCCAAGAGACACATGAAAACATGCTCAAAGTCACTAATCATCCGAGAGATGCAAATCAAAACAGCAATGAGGTGCCATCTCACACCTGTCAGAATGGCTGTCATCAACAAATCAACAAACGACAAGTGCTGGCGAGGATGCAGAGAAAAAGGAACCCATGTGCACTGCTGGTGGGAATGCAGACTGGTGCGGCCACTGTGGAGAACAGTATGGAGTTTCCTCAAAAAACTAAAAATGGAACTCCCATTTGACCCAGCAATCCCACTCTTAGGGATATATCCCAAGAAACTAGAAACACCAATCAGAAAGGACATCTGCACCCCTATGCTCATAGCAGCACAATTTACAATAGATAAGATCTGGAAACAGCCTAGTTGCCCGTCAGCAGATGAGTGGATCAGAAAACCGTGGTACATCTACACAATGGAATTCTATGCTGCCAGAAAAAAAGAAGGAATTCTTACCATTTGCAGCAACCTGGATGGAACTGAAGGGCATTATGCTAAGTGAAATAAGCCAGTCAATGAAAGAAAAACACCACATGATCTCACTCATTTGTGGATCATAAAGAACATTATAAACTGATGAACAAAAGGATAGATACAGAGGCAGTAAAGCATCAAACAAATTGTCAAACTACAGCGGGAAGGTTAGGGAGAGGTGGGGTAGATAAGAGATCAACCGAAGGACTTGTATGCATGCCTGTAAGCATAACCAATGGACACAAGACACTGGGGGGTTAGGGCATGCATGGGAGTGGGGTGGGCAATGGGAAGATATGTACACATGTAATACATTAATAAAAATTTTTAAAAATTAAAAAAGAAGCTTTGATAACCTTGGTATGGACTAAACACTGCTTCCCTGATATATATTTTTATTTTTTTTTGGGGGGGGGAGGAACAAATCCTATGCCACCTGAGCAAATGCTCTGTACCCCACCCAGTGCCACAGACACATCTGGAGCCTTGCTCAGTTTCCCTCAGTTTTGTCAGAAATAGCTAAAAACACACACTTGTCATGACTGCCGTTCTATTTTTGCTGATTTCCTTATTTTGGAATTTTGTTATGCTTATTTACTTTTTAAATGTGTTTATATTGATTTTAGAGAGAGAGGAATGAAGAAGGGGAGAGGGAGAGGGAGAGGGAGAGGGAGAGGGAGAGAGAGAGAGAGAGAGAGAGAGAGAGAGAGAGAGAAACGTTGATGTGGGAAATATTGATCGGTCGCCTCTCATAAGCACCTTTCCTGTGGGTTGAACCTGCCACCTTTTGGTGTACCGGATGGTGCGCAACCAACTGAGCCACACTGGCCAGGTCTGCTCCGCTTGTTTAGCATTTGTTTTTGTTATGAAGAAAGAAAGCAGCATTTTTTTTAAAGCCGCTTCATTGAGGTCTGATCGCCATGGGAAAAGCTATACATATTTAATGAACACAACTCGGTGATTTGGGGGATAATTATGTACTGCCAAACCATATTTTTTTTCTCCTCGAGCCTGGTGATGATGAAATGGCCTACATACTTGCTTTAAAATATGTTTCCTTGGTTTTTCTCTTACCATTATTTTTAAAAAAAAATCCTACCTTGGTTTCTTCCTCTTACTTTTCATCATTAAAAAGCAAAACAAAGTATTTGGCACTTGCTCTGAGCAGAGGATGTGAATGAGAAGTGACTAAGACATCGTCCTGGCCTTTGGAATGAACATTCAGCCCAGTGGGGAGACAGGGCACTGGGGAAGGAACCAATGGTCACGTTTGCCAGCTCGGTGCCAGGCCTGGGCTCCGTACGCTATGCATCCGCTCTTCGCCAGAGCTCCGTCGGGTAGACTGATTGCCCGAATGCAGGTGAGGAGCCGGGTGACTTTGTTCAAGGTCACACCCCCGGAAAACAGAGGTGCTGGGATTCAAAAGCTTCATTCACGGATCACAGAGCCTCAGGAGCTGACATTGCTGAGAAGTCTAGTGCCTCCCCCCCCCGCCCCCCCCCGCCCCC
>PVJN01060757.1:0-11484 GCA_004026805.1 Lasiurus borealis
TCTAAAAATTAAGTGACTTAAAAATTTGATCAACAGAATAAACTGGTGAATATAATAGAATCAGGAGCACAGAAAGGGAGTGGACTGTTAATTCTTAGGGGGAAAGGGGTGAAGGGTGTACAGGGAGAGACTGGACAAAAATCATACACCTATGGATGAGATCAATGGGAGGGAGCTAAGGGCAGAGGGAGGGTGGGAGTCAGGTGGAGGGGTGCTATGGAGGGGAAAAAAGAGAAACAAATGTAATAATCTGAATAATAAAGATTTAATTAAAAAAAAAAAGATGCCATGTCCTCTTGCAAGTCTTCCTTGATCTCACCGCCTGATGTAACGGTTTCTCCTCTGAAATCCTATCGGTTTTAGCTACACCTTTGATATGGTAGCATGTCATTGCTTTTTCTGTGCTTTCAAGTTGTTTACACATTTGCTCTTATCATTTATCTGACTGAGTTTCTTAAGAGCAGTGACTGTGTTTAATTCATTTTTGTATTCCCAGTACCCAGTATGGTGCCTACCACAAAAACAGGCACCCAATAGATGTTTGATGAACAATGTATGAATATCCCTATGAAAGAATGACTACATATGCCTGCCAGTAAGTGACTGACCCAAAACTGGTTCCACAAACAGACTTCCCTGGTAGAAACAACAGAGGCCTATGTAAATTAGTAACCGGACTTCCGATATAAATCAGACAGCACAAATCTGGGCAAAATAAGCCATCATGGTTTCAGACCATCCCCTGGAATAAAAGGCGGGGAAAGAGGGTCTGGCCTTCCCGGCCTGCATGATGTCAACCAACAAGCTTTGGATATTTTCCAATGAAGACAGTTCTATCTCTTCCATATTTCAGATGATCTAGTTCAAAATGCATAGACTGAGGACCAATACCACATCAGAAGTGCGGGTGTGGCATAACCCTGTGAATAGCAGGCAGCTACAGCCTGAATCAATGGAGCCCTGATATTCAGACCAACCACAGCAGGTTCACCTGGGGATACTCGATGTGATTTGTACGCAGATTAAAGTTTGAGCAGCACCTACAGAATTTACCCTTAAGAAAAAGAAAATGGATCCAAAGGAGAAGAGAGACCTGGAAAGCAGTGGACTGAGATATCCATCCTGCGATTAAACAGGAGAACACAGATGAACTGTGATGCTTCCACTGGATGAGGAGAGGGCAAGGTATCTTAGACTAAGTTTACGACCTCTCTCTCTATATATAACCCTAATATGCAAATAGACCGGATGGTGGAATAGCCAAGCAACCAGTCACTATGATGTGAGATGACCACCAGGGGTGCGCATGGAACGTGGTGAGTGTCGGCCACGGTGGGATGGTAAAGCAGGTGAGCGGGTGGTGCCAGACCAAGGTGAGGCACCGATCACTGTCACTGGGACGAGCCTCTGGTGTTACTGAAAACTATTTGCTTCCACGCGCTGCAGTCCGGCCCGGCGCTTACAACCACTGCCTGTGCTGGAGCTGCTACTTGCACCTGCTTCTGGAACCCAGTACCCGGCACCAGTGCCAATTGCTCAGCACTGTCAGTGGGTACTCCACCTCCCCTGCTCCTGAGGGGTGATCGAAACAGCAGTCATTGCTCGCACTTGCTGATGGCACTGGCCCCGCTTTCATCTGCTGCTGGCACCAGCCCAATCGCTCTGTGCAGGAGCGAGCAGGACCAGTGTGGTCAGCGTGTAGGAGCAGTGGTGGTAGGAGCGGCGCTGCCAGCAGACAGGGGACCAGGGGCTGTGGCACTAGGGGCCAGGCAGGGGCACAGAGGATGGGCTGAAACCCGCCCCTGTGCCCACCGCAACCTTGCAGTCCACAGTTCCTTTCAAAGTGCACAAATTTGTGCACTGGACTCCTAGTTTAAAAATAAGTATCTATGGCATACTCAAAAAATGGAGGAAAGAATCATGGTAGAAGTTGAAGAGTACAATAAGGTACTTCTCAAATATCCTCACAACTGGCCACATGGGTATACCATGGAGAAGCCAGAGAAGGGGAACAGGTGGAGAGAGCTGGCATTGCTAACACTATGCCCGTTGGGGTCAATGATACCAGTGAAAATGTGGTATAGTTATAATAACCTCTATGAGGATAAATAAAACCAGAGATGGTTAAAGATAAAAAGGACCCTTCAGATATCTGGTCCAGTGGACATTACCCTGTGTTCCGAGGAAAAATAGGGATCATGTGTACCTTAAGAGTTTGTGTCTTAAGATCAGCAAGTATTCTGATTTGTATACTGGGCACCAGCAGGAAGATTTTATTCATATAAAGGTTTCCAGTATAATTGATTCCAAAACGCACACTTCACAGGTTTACAGATGGAAAGACTGAGATACGGGAAGTGATTTGTCTAATGAGTACAGCTAATTAGTCACAAGGCTGAAACCAAAACCCACGACTGCTGATTCCTGCATCAGTGCCTGTTTTCACTACATCATGGTAGAACCAAATTTGCTTTGAAAACTCTCTGTCACATAACTAAATGAGGTCTGTGTGAACCAAAAGGGAAATGTAAGATCCAAAGAGGAGGGAGTTATGAAAAGTAGCAAGAGTCATATGAGAAAGAACATATTGTATTAAAAGCTCCCAAAATGAAAAACTGTAAGTGTTGGACTTAGCATAACCGTTGAGTGGGTGGCTTTGTTACTTAGAACTTTCCTAAGTATAGAAGCGCTGATGGCCAGATTTAGAAGAACCATAAACGGAGTTAGACGTTATCACTGACTTAGGTTAGAGAATAGCTCTTTAACTCCTAAACTAGTAACAGGTTTAAGACAGGCTAATTGACAAACATTTGCCGTTTTGCGCTTGTGAATAGAAATTGTGACATTTCACGATGCATAAATGATGATGAAAGTATGAAGCCTCCTAGCAAGTTGCAATTCTCCAGGGAAGCTATTAACAGCTTAACATTTCTAGTGCATAGTGGAATGTGGATTCAACTTAGTGAAAAAAAGTTTATACTAAGGAAGCATGAAGGAATGTAATTAAGACAGCAAGCAAGGAGAGAGCCCTTTAGCTTCTAGGGTTTCCTAGGTCTGTTACTGAATCACACGTTGGTAAGTGTACAAGAAAACCTGTAGAACGATCCAAAACAGGTTCCAAAACGATGTTAAGAAACAAACAATGCTTGAAAACATCAAAGCAAAAAACTTCCCCAACAAACTTAGATTGGGCTTTTCCCCCACATACACCAAGGCTGGACACACGATTGCCCACGCATATGTTGCATATTTTTAAAATTTTCTTCTCTCTTCAGTTACTCCAATTCTGAAGTATAGCTATAAAGGCTGACCTCAGGATTCAATTGTTTAATGATTCTACAAACATGTAAAAATACCCCGCCATGTGTTAGGCCCTATGTAGAAGGCACTTAGAGATACAAGCCCTCAAAACCTTCACAGTCAAGTAGGAAAAATGAACAGGTAGACTGACCATTAGTTGAAGATAAATCTGTAGTGATTAGGTTCGAATAAAGGTATGTTATAGGAGACAGGAAGGGTACTAAAGACAAGATAAAACTGGCTGTCACATATGGCTTTTCAAAAAGAAGCAATGTTTTAGTTGGGAGTAAAAAGTAGAAGGATGAGAGAACAGCACATGGAAAGACAGGGAAGCACAGAGCCACACAGCTCTCTGTCAGGAAGCAGAAACAGTGGGCACCAGAGAGGGACGGTGGACAATCATAAACAACCTTGCTGCATTTAAGCTAAGGAGCTTGTTTCACTTTAAGGACAATATGAAAAGGAATTATAAACAGGGTAATGGCACGATCAGTTTGTAACAGCTTTGTTGGATTGAAGAAGGGCAAGACTGGGGGAGGGAGGTCTACAGTGATCCAGAGCAGAGTGAGAATGTCCCCACAAATAAAAAATATTATACAGAGACTTAACAGCAGACTAGAGGAATGCAAGAATCAAGTCTAAGATTTGAAATACAAAGAAACAGAAAACACTCAACTAGAAAAAAGAATCCAAAATTGTGAAGATAGTTTTGCTGTCTACCCAGCAAAACTATTATTCGGAATTGAATGTCAGATAAAGAGTTTCACAGATAAGAAAAAGCTAAAGGAGTTCATTATCGCCAAACCAGTATTATATGAAACTAGAAGCCCAGTGCACAAATTCGTGCATGGGTGGGGTCCCGCAGCCTGGCAAGCAATCAGGGCCAATTGGGGCAGTAGGGGGGGGACCAGAGGAGGTTGGCTGTGGGAGCACACTGACCCACCAGGGGGAAGCTCCTGCATTGAACATCTGCCCTCTGGAAGTCAGTGTGTCATCATAGTGACTAGTAGACTAGTTACAATGGTTGCTTAGGCTGGAAGTACTAAAAGGTATTCTTTAAGAGGAAGAAGAAAAAGGTAAAGATAAAAATTATGAACAACAGATATATATCTATCAACAAGTGAATCTAAAAATCAAATGAATTAAAAATCTAATGACCAGAATAAACTGGTGAATATAATAGAATCAGGGGCATAGAAAGGGAGGGGACTGACAATTCTCAGAGGGAAAAGGGTGAGAATAGGGTGCAGGGATAAACTGGACAAAAATCATATGCCTACGGATGAGGACAATGCAGGGGGAGGTAAGAGAAGAGGAAGGGGCGAGAGCCGGGTGGAGGGGAGCTATGGGGGAAAAGAGAGGAACAATTGTAATGATCTAAACAATAAAGATTTATTTTTAAATTTAATAAAAAACTGTTATAACGAAAAAAGTAAATAAATAAAATACATTTCATTTTCAAAATATAATAGAATCTACAGGCATTATATATATATATATATATATATATATATATATATATATATATGCATTTTTGGGATACCTTGTATATTTTGCATTATATTATAACATATTAAGGATAATGGGAACCAGATTTATCACCTTCAAATAAGAAATCTACAAATATGTATAAAGAGGAAAATAAAACCAACTCAGCACACTGAATTGGAATTAGAGGTATCAGTATAAACACGGTTATTCAATATACACAGACAGACATAGAAATAATATAGCATCAAAATAAATAATGATAGTACTAACTATAATCCATTAATAACATGGACATCATGAGTCCATACTGCTATAAATAAATAAATTTAACACTTGATGAAAAAAATGGGACATTTATATAGTTTCAAAGGACCTCCCCACAAAATACCTTCCAATTACAAAGAAAAAAAAGTGACTTTGTGGTGGATAGTCTTAAGCAGGTGATCACACAATCAGTATTAAGTCTAACAGGCTGGGCCACTTGAGAAGAACAATACAGAAAAGCCCGAGGAACCATTGCAGATTGAAGAGGCTTAACAACTGAACGTAACACACAATTCCAAATGGAATTCTTCTGCTTTAAGAAACTCATTAGGCCAGTTGGTAAAATTCGAATGGGGTCTTAGAATTGGGTGGTATTATACCAATGTTAATTCCCTGATATTTTTGCCTATGTTATAATTATGTAGGAGAATGTACTTATTTATAAGAAACTAGAGGCCCAGTGCATGAATTCATGCATGGGCTGGGTCTTCCTGGCTGATAGGGGCCGTCTTGCCCAGTCCAGATCAGGGCCAATCAGGGCCAATTAGGGCCAATTGGGGCCGGCCAAGGGGGAGGGGCTGTGGGAGGTTGGCAAGCCATAAGGGGGTGGGGAGGGACGGTGGGGTGAGGTTGGCTGTGGGAGTACAATGACCACCAGGAGGCAGCTCCTGCATTGAGCATCTGCCCCTGGAGGTCAGTGTGCATCATAGCTACCAGCCAGTCATTCAGCTGTCCAGTTGTAAAGGTTGCTTAGGCTTTTATATACATAGATACACTTACAGTATTTGGAGATGAAGGGCATCACATGAGAAACCTGTTCTTAAAATGTTTTAAAATGTGTTTTGTACTATTCTTACATTTATTTCTACTACACATTTGCGATTGTTTCAAATTTAAAAGAAAAATATTTAAAGGATGATAAAATCTGGGCCAGACAATACAAAGATGCTGTAGAGAAGCTAAAATTTAAAATCATAAATCCATTACACGTGTTTTAAAGTTTTATGGTACATATTTACACTTAATTGCATAATAAAATATTTGTGCTTCTCATGGATTTAGTCATTTCCCCTGATAGCGCTCTTTTCCCGAGATTACCGAATCTTGCCAGGTTTGCTTACAGCTATCTCCCTGGAATGCTGACCTCTGCCTGATCCCAGAGTCAGGATTTGAGGCCTAAAGTCAAACCTAAGTTAGTAGTGCTTCTTATAGACAACTGTTTAATATGCTTTATCCCTGCCTGGGTGCAACATAGCACTCCTCAATTTCTATCAACAACAACGCTTTAAGATAAAACTGTTATTTGTCTCTATTTTTGCAGATTTTAAATGAAATTATGCAAAATGTCCAGAGTCTTCGACTAGTAAATGGAGCATCAATAAACCAAGTCAATCTTCTCTAACTCACGGCCATGCTTCCCCCACTGTTATACAGTAGATCGCTACATACACAGGAGAGAGAAAAATGAATGAGAGGTGTCCTCAGAGAACTATTTCTGCCTTCTCCCCTTCATGCTGGAGCTGCAATCTTCTGCCTCTTACCTCTTGCCATGACGCTCCCACATCCCAGTTTTCATCAGTGGGTGAATTCAGGGACAGTCTTTCTTCTCCCTTTTCCATCACTGAAGAGATGCTGAAGCAATTCTGAAGATTTAAAAATGTGCCCTAGATTATGTACTTGTGAAATGAGTTTACTGAGTATCTATAATGTCCACCTAATAAGCTCAAAATGGAAAGAACAAATGGCACAGAAGGAGTATAAGTAAAATTGTATTACTTCTAAATAATCTGATGTTGAATAAGAAAGGCACAGATCAATGTTAGTTCTGGATGAGTGAACTGCTTACTCCCAAACTTTCAATGTTTCACTGGACCAAAGACATCACCTAAGCAGCTCTCTGAAATCAGAGCCAGCCCCCGACTAGAAGAGATGGGACTGAAGAAGCAATGGAATCTTAAATTGTTCAATTATCTCCGACGATGACGGTAATTGTTCCAACTTCAGTGATAATTAAGAAGAAACTAACTGCTAGATAAAAGCAGAGGGAGGGAATAAGGTGCCACTTTACTAAGTTAAAAATGGATTTCTTCAACCAAGCTCACAGTACAAAATATGACACGCTTAATATCACTTCTGTAATTCTGACTTAGCCATCTGGAACACTGGATATAAGATCCAGGTAGAATTTTCAAAAGCTTTATATATTAAGTTTTCCTATAAGCAAATATCCTAAAATTCAAGATATCATATACGGAACCATATAATTACTTCAAAAGATTTTTGGAAAAGGGAAAAGAAAACTCTCCCCATAAACACAAAAATAAACTTGTTTATAGATTATTCAAATCAATAAATTACTTTATCATAGGAAAACTCAATGCTGTTACGTTCCTTGTCATTAGTAGTATGTCAGGGAGGTCAGTGGCTTTGGTTTACCTCCACTGGTCTCTTAAGACACCACTGACTGAGTCTATTCCTGGAATTGCTCTAACCTCCCCTAGGACTTCATCCTTTCACACGCAGTTATGTGCAGGGAACAGTGGTAATATGTGAAACAAGTTCAAAGATCCCTAAGTGGAAGACATTGTTTTCCTGCATCTACCTACTGTAACTGAAAACTGGGAATTTACTGGAATTGAGGATTTATTATGAGTCAGATGGTTGATAGCCTTTCCAACCAAAACATCTGCTCTACAAAGGCACAACTGCTAACAGTCCATTTCCTCTTGGATCTGGAGAATGACCAAGTTGTAGGTTAGCCCTTTCCTTAAAGACACAGGGGCTTGAAATGAGAAATGAAAGAAAATAAAAGCAGACCTCTACATCACCTTCCAACTTCCACTGTTTTCGTTGATGGTATTAAAAATACAATAAAGTATGAGAATTAACATAATATTTGAACATTAAAAAATTACAATCAGCTCAGTGGAATAAGCAAGGGCTTTATCAGATCATTCTAATTCACAGCAGCACAGCTGAAACCAATTCTTTCTTTAGAATCTGAGGAAAGAAGGGACATGTATGATCCAAACACAGTAGGAAAAGGGTTTCATCATTTATTCATTCATTCGACAAATATTTACTGACCACTTCTATTAGTATGTGTCAAGCTCTATTCTAGGAACAAGTAGAGAACAAGCTTGCTAATGGCCCACCCACTTGGGGCTTACTTTTCAACAAGAGATAACAAACAAACAAGTAAGCCAATTCATAAACAGCCTTCAAAGCACTACAGGTTTCCTGTTTGTTATAACTGGCCCCAAGGTTTTTTCCAGCAACTGTAAGTATTAAGACAATTTTTAGGGACCATACCTTAGACCAATGGTTCAAATTTTGGTGCTTGTTAAAAATCATATTCCTGAACCCTACACCATTGGAGATTATAATTCAGAAAGTATGGGCAGGCCAAGGAAATTTGATTTTTTTTTTTTTAACTTACCAGGAGATTGATCTGCCCAGGCAGGTTTCTTGTCTATTGCCCAAGAGTACGGACCTTAAAATAATATCCCATCAGTAAAAAAATGTTTGCACTTCACATCAATAAATCTATATGTATTTACTTACAAGCTATATATGTGAACTGAGGAACTAATACATTGTGAGCATCATAAAAATAAACAAGTAGTAGAAATTCTAAGAGGGTGAGCAAAAAATAAATACAGTATAAACAAAAGTTTTTCTCCAACCTGGGTGGCTGCCTGCATAGACTATAACTTACTACTTACTACATGGGGCACACTAGGAGGCCACTAGTTTGGCCACCATCATTGTCATTGTTATCCCAGGTCCCCTGGAATATCTGACCCACATGTTCTCTGCTCTCTGCACACAATGAGTCCAGCTCATTTCCCTGGAATGATACCTGATGCCTTCTTTGGCAAGTGCTGGCCTACCTGTGCAGAATGAGTTTCTTGCTTCATTTGTGATTCTTGTTTGAGTGGCACCACAACTGGTGATATTAGAAGCCATGCCCTGCTTTTTCAGATCTACACACAGCCCCCTGACTTTGGAATTCAGTGTTCAGCCTTCATCTGCCCTTTCATTTGGCACCTAACTTCCTGGTTGTTATCTCAGCAGGTAACAGCTTTTCTAGTTAGAGGCTCTGCCCTAGTGTCTTCTTGGTTGTACTTCCTATTGTTAATATTCAAAGAGTTACATGTAGTGAAACCATTTCAGTTCGAAGGTTAAAAGGCAATGCTCAAATTATCTACTCACAACTGCAGGAATAGCATATACATAATACCCATAGAGCATTTCAACTAACAAGACTTAAAAAGTCAGGCAGCCATCCTAGGGAAAATCAGGCCTCTTAAAAAATTTTTCCAATTATCTAGAATACTAAGGAAAAAAATAAAACAATTAGGAATTTACCTAAAAGAATTATGAAAAAGAGCAAAGAAGCAATATCAAACTAAAATTAGAAAAGGATAAAAATACAACTAAGAACAGAAAAAAACACAGCAAACAAGTACTTGCAGTCAATACAAAAGAGAGAAAAATTTATTATTAAGTCAAGACTATTAATTTTTATTTTAAATTAGGGCAATACATTTTAGTTATATATTAATATATTTATTAAGTGGAAGTGAATAAAAATTCAAAATTAAAAGAAGATAAAAAGAGAGGTATTGGGAAATAGCAAACAAATGAATGGACAATTTACAACAAAAAGAAATGCTATTAAAAAATTACTGTTTTAAACGATGCTTATCGCCAATGCGTTTGTTGTAAGAACAAGCATGTCCAACTCGTGGTCTACAACAAATATTTTTGTATGTAAGAAAGGTGTTTTTTTGTTGCTGTGTTTTGTTGTTTGTTTGTTTTTAATGTATTTTATTGATTTTTCACAGAGAGGAAAAGAGAGGGATAGAAAGTTAGAAACATCGATGAGAGAGAGAGACATCGATCAGCTACCTCCTGCACGCCGCCCTACTGGGGATGTGCCCGCAACCAATGTACACTGGTTTTTTTTAATAGAGAAGAAGGAAGAGGGAGAGAGAGCTAGAAACATTGATGAGAGAGAAACACCGATCAGCTGCCTCCTGCACGCCCCCCTACTGGGGATGTGTCCGCAACCAAGGTACACGCCCTTGACCGGAATTGATATCGGGACCCTTCAGTCCACAGGCTGACTCTCTATCCATTGAGCCAAATCGGTTAGGGCTGTAAGAAACGTTTTAATAAAAATTTTGTAACTTAATTTTTACAATATCCTGTTATACATAATCCTACATAATAAAGAACAAATATGCTAATTAGACCGGATGGCTGAATGACTGGTGGGCAGGGCCGCGGAGCAGCTGGGCTACAAGGGCCAAGGCAGCCAGGGCTGCTCGGGCCGAGCCCCTTGCATGAGTTCATGCATCAGACCTCTAGTTATTAATAACGAACTACAACGTTCGCTAATGACTATAATCGTGTTGCACTCTTTTCCCTAATGCACCTTACGTGAAGGTGCACCATTTCTCTCCACTAATACCAGCAGCGAATATGTTAGCAGCTGATGTCCACGTCATTAGTCTTGTATTGACCTGTTTAGTGTGTACAACAGGAAATATTTTGCTTTTGGAGAACAAGAAAAGTAGGTTTACTTGCATTATGCTTATTAATTTGTGAGGTTATTCAGGGTCTGGTAAGTTAATGTTCAAGAAAAAATATTAATTTTTATTAAAATGTTCTATTATTTTAGGTTACCAATTACTCATTTCAGCCCTTTGTATTTGCATATCTCTATTGAAATAAACCTCCGTTTCTATTAAAATTGAAGTTTTTGTTTTTTTGCAGCCCACATACTTAACCCTTGCTTAATTGGCCCATATTAGCCTTTGAGTTTGACATGCTTGTTGTAGAAGATTTCTAAACTTTCTAAATAGACAAGAATAGTTATGCTTTTCAATCTACTTCATAAGGCAAGTATACTTTAATTTTCCATAAACAGACAAGATATTCATGATGGCTTTTATGAGCAGAGCTCTGATAACTACATAAAAATCTTCATCAATAAAATATAAGACCACATTAAAATAACATCCCACTAGGGCAAACAGAATTTATACTTGGGATGCCAGAGGAATTAAGGGTCCCAATTCCCCAGACAAGAGTGGGGATGAAGTGAAGGTTCTTGGGGTGCTGCTGAAATAAGCATGTTCAGGAGCCCCACAGGACGATGGGATAGTGAAGATTTCATTAGCCTGGAGTTACATTTCTCAGGTTGCAATGTCCCGTTTCCCTCAAGCCGGCTGGGAGGTTAGCAAAGAGGAACAGCTGAGAGTTTAGCAAAGCCGGAAACAAGGCCAGTGTCCAGAGTTTCCATCCATGTTGCAGTAAGTGTAGTTCAGCATCCAAGCTAATTAAAATCCATTAGTCCATGTTCTCTGCCACAGAGAGAGAAGGAAGAAAGAAAGGAGAGAGAAGGAGAGGAGAGGAGAG
>PVJN01060758.1:0-11484 GCA_004026805.1 Lasiurus borealis
TCAACAGAATAAACTGGTGAATATAATAGAATCAGGAGCACAGAAAGGGAGTGGACTGTTAATTCTTAGGGGGAAAGGGGTGAAGGGCGTACAGGGAGAGACTGGACAAAAATCATACACCTATGGAGGAGATCAATGGGAGGGAGCTAAGGGCAGAGGGAGGGTGGGAGCTGGGTGGAGGGGTGCTATAGAGGGGAAATAAAGAGAAACAAATGTAATAATCTGAATAATAAAGATCTAATTAAATAAATAAATAAATAAATAAATAAATAAATAAATAAATAAAAAACAAAAAAAAAACACATGTATTACGTTTCTGAGCTTTCAGGGTGTATCTGTTACTGTACATAGCATTTACCGTAAATACTAGAGGTGCCTTCCTGCTTCTGTAATTACTGGGTCTCTACATTCACATGCAGAATAATTATTTTTGTACAAATATTCCTAATACCCCAAATTATAATTTAATAACATTTACCAGGAATGTAATTGGGGAATTAATCATCAATAACTACCTCTAGAAAAAAAATTATTTAAGTGGTGAAGTTGGACATTAGTATATCTCATCTACTCTTTAAGGTTAATCCTCCAAACTTTTGTGACTCCACCTCATGCTAATAGCAATCTTATTGTCTCTTAAAACACATTTACTTAAACAAAATAATTGTTTTTTCCTCATATATCAGTAAGTGTAGATGATTTAATGCTAGTTAGGTGTGTCAGTAGTGTTAGGGCTTTTGTTGTTGTTTGTTTGTTTTTATTGTATTTTGCAAGCCTTGTTTTTTTGTTCCTTTGGGTTCTTTGTCAAAGATGGTATCATATTTACACTCCAACCTGAGAGAAGAGAAGGTAAGGAGAGAAAGAGGTGAAGTTTCTTTTATTCTAGATGCACCAGCCAGAAATTGCATAAATCACTTCAATTCACATGACCTGGGCAAAACCTAGTCATGTTGTCAAGCTGCAAGGGAGATTGGAAATATACCCAGCCAAAGTTCTGTTATTCTAAAAGGGATAATAGATAAGGGAAGAGATGAGAGGGCTGGAACAGAGGTTGCTGCTGTCATGGAGGTTTGCAAAGCAAAGTTGATCAGGCTATTAAAGAGGTCTGCAAAAACAAAACAAACAAACAAAAAACAGAAGAGTGAGGCTAGTGTGGCTCATGGTTGAGCATCAACCTATGAACCAGGAGGTCATGGTTCAATACCCAGTCAAGGTACATGCTAGCGTTGAGGGCTCAACCCCAGGTGTGGGGCATGCAGGAGGCAGCCAATCAATGATTATCTCTCATCATTGATGTTTCTATCTCTCTCTCCATCTCCCTTCCTCTCTGAAATCAATAAAAATATATTTTTTTAAAAAATCAAGAAGAAAGTGCTTCTCTATAATAAATACTAAAATACAGAAGCTGAAAGATCTTACTGCAAAGATAAAGCCATACTATAACATACACATTTTAAATTCATGTTTTGTTGATTTTAAAAAGCTATCAATTATCATATTTATTTCTACTTACTTTTAACTTTGTATTTTTTACTTTTAACTTTTTAATTAAGCTAAATGTTTTGCATTATGGGAAAACTAGGCAGTATCAATTCCCTTTTCATTAGTGTCTCTTCTTATCTCTAAATATCATAGTTATTGCTTTATTTCCTATAATTTTTACCTCACCTTCTTTCATCACTGTCAGCATCACATAAACCAAAATATATACAACATCCAATTTATAAGTACTTCTGTATTTTGAGATGGAAAATAATAGCAGTTTTTTTCAAGTTTTAGCAGTGTTTGTTTTACAAATTAATTTATTAACAAAAAAATCAAATGTTAAAAGAATAATAAAATAATAAATAAAGAAAAAGCTAACAATTACATGATGTAATACTATTTATAATCATAAGAGGAAAAGTCTTAATCAAACTACAGCACAATGCTTTCTTTTTTTAAGAATTTTTATTCTGTACTCATTGCAATAATTCTTCTGATTTATTTATATAGACATTTTAGTACATGTGTGCTGCTCTATTTTCCATCTCTATGTATATTATAATTCTTTGTATTAAGGCGGACTCATAGTGTATTCTTCCTGATAATGCTTTAAAAGCCAATTAAATTCAATACATGTAGTATCAATTGTGTGAATCATTCAATTGAAATGATGATATTATGAGCAGCTGTGGTCAAGTTTTCACATGAATAGTCAATAACTACTAGGTAACTACCACTATCTCACCAACAGTGATTATAAGGTACATCCAAAACTTAGAAGTGTTCAAATGTTAGAAACATGAAGTTCATCTTCAAATGAATGAAATGCAGTAATTATAAGATACCACATGTTCCCTCCCACCGTCCCTCTTCCCACATCCACTCATTCCTGTTAGTCATGCTTCTTTTTGAGTAGCACAAGTTTTTAAAGGAGGAGCACACCATTTCCTTTTAAAAGATTCGAATTCACTCTTGTGGTGAATATTTTCATAATATTCAATAGATATTGACCATTTGTTTCTATTTTTAGATGCCACCTATAAGGATATAAAGGAAGACTGATATATAGCAATAGAACAGAAAGTAAATGATAATACTTTTGACAACAAAAATAGAAAGATGTGGTGTTTGGCAATTGAAATTTAGAAGGGAGGAGGAAAGATGGAGGAATGTTTAAGATCACTAGTAGAAGTAAAAGAGTATTTAATTCTGTGATGATTTATTAGTTATCTGTTACTGTGTTAGCAAGTAATCAAACTCAGTGGCTTAAAACTATTAATTAGTGCATAGTTTCTATTGATCAAAAATACCAGCATAGATTCTGGGTACCTCTAGCTCTGGGTCTCTCACAAGGTTGCAAATCAAGGTGTGGGCTAGAACATTAGTCATCTCAGGGCTGGATTGGAGGAGGATATTCTTCCACGATTATTTACTAACTGAGGTCTTCATTGGCTGTTGACCCAAATCATCAGTTCCTGGCCACATGAACATTTACACAATATAACAGCTGGCTTCCCTCACAGCAAACCAGACAGAGAGCAAGGGAGGATGGAAGCCACAATCTCTTTGTAACCTAATCTCGGAAATGGCATCCCATCACTTTGGTAATGATCTCCTCAGAAGAGAGCCATTAAATGTAGCCTATACTCAAGGTATTCACAGGCTTAGGAGGCAGAAGTCACTGAGCACCACCTTAGAAACTGCTACTGCAATGACAAAAATAAATAATTTAAAAAAGTTTTGTATTTTTATAAATCACTTGCCACTATTATAGACATATCTTTCCTTGAGTCATTATGATTATATTAGAGGCCTGCTGCATAAAAGTTGTGCACTCGGGGGGCTTCCTCAACCTGGCTTGTGCTTCTTGCAGTCCGGTAGCCCTCCTTAGAGCTGCTGCAGAGAAGAGAGAATCCTGCTACCACGGCTGCTCTCACAAGCTGTGAACCTGGCTTCTGGCTAACTGGCGCTCCCCCTGTGGAAGTGTACTGACCACCATGGAGCAGCTCCTGCATAGAGCGCCTGCTCCCTAGTGATCAGTGCATTTCATAGTGACTGATCGACCAGTTGACTGTCTGCCCCCTGATGGTCAGTGCATGTCATAGTGAACAGTTGAGTGGCCTTAGTATTATTAGCATATTATGCTTTGATTGGTTGAACAGCCAACTAGATAATCAACACTTAGCATATATGGCTTTTATTATATAGGATAAGTTAACTGAATTTTCCTTTATGAATCTTTTCTATTTTATTCTGTGGGCCTTTAAAATTATTTTCCCTCTATAATTTATATTTTCATCATGCAACTCCTCTCCCATAAAGCCCCCCCAACTTTTTTTTTTTTTTGGCTCTTGATTTCTAATCTCTCCTCTGTTCTCCTGATCTATTCTACTTGATCAACCTTATTTTGCCTTCTTCCTGGGAAGCATTTTCTCCTTAAACTAATCTATTCCTTGCTACTTCCCTGCCTTTACTCAGGTTATTTAACATGTCTGCTTGGATTTTCCTTTTTCTACCTTCTTAACAAATATTCTCATAATCCTTCTACTCATCCCATTTCTTCTATCTAGGTCTCTCTGCTTCCCAGCTCAGAGTGATGTTTTATTACTTATATCACTTATCTGACAGTTAATCACATACTATTTTGCAATAGTTCTTTTATGAATATTGCTGTCGCCTCCCACTGATATTTCATGTAAATGTAATATTTCGTCAACAAGATCATTAGTATCTCAAAAGCAGTAATTGGTTTTCTAGAATATTTATATCAATCAAAGTATACATAGCATAGAGGTGTCACTCAAAAAAATCTGAAACATTGACTTATAGAAAAATAAAATCAAACTTTCACTATTAAATCTACTTTAATCTATTAGCCATCTGATGTATAACCTACCCGACATATTAACGAGCCTTTTTTTATTTTGACATAATAAATTGTTGATTGAATACTCAAATATAGGGAAAATTTGTATCAAAACCAAAACACCAATTACAATCAATAATGAATAAAAAAATCAATGATGACTATGCTGCAAAATTCACATGGAATTAAAAATAAAACCTTTAGGAAAATCAAGCTTAATGAATAATCTTTGTGTTCTTAGTTTACACAACTGTAAATGCCTAATTTTCTAAGTGTAGACATGCCTAAAGATAAGAGATGGAAAATGAAGGGGCTAGTCATAAAACACATGGAACATGAGTAGAAAATAGCCATAGAGGATTCTAATTTATTAATCTTAAAAAGACAAAAATAATAATCCTATTCTCACTTATGAAGCAAAGATCAGGTTAAAATGTTGGTAGTCAAGTTCCTTTTGTTGCAAAGTAAGCCAGTGTTATAGCCTCACCAGGACATGGGCAAGGATAGTTTTCATGTCAGCTTGTTGTAGGATGACTCCAAGCAAGGCAATAGGAAAAAAAATGATAGGTTAGCCATATTCCAACTTCAGTTTTAAGACTCCTTTTGAAGAGATCTTCACAAAGTCTAGAACCTTTTCATCTTCCTTCTGTTATAAATTGTGCTTGAGGAAGTCATAGTAAGATGCTCAGAATCTCAAATACTTTAAGGAAACAGAGGAAAAGCACAATGAAGAAAAGTAAAATTTTCTCTTTCCAAACACAATATAGTTTTTTGTGGATTTTTTTTGTTGTTGTTTTTTTAAGGGAAATCTTACTAGGTTACAATGTGTTAAGTGAGTTGTCTAAGGACAGCGAATGACTCATCGCAAGGCTAAGAATAAAACATGGATTTTACACCCTAGAAAATTTTTATTTAGAATAAAAATTTTAAACCCATGTGTAATTTAAAAAGTGGTTTTTTTTTTTATTTCTAAGTGTTTCACTGAAAAGTTTCTTTACTTTCTCTCTCTTTAAATCAAAGGTAAGTACTTGCAAAAATTTTATGCTAAATAAGATGTAATTGATCTCAGGATATAGAAGTCTTAAATATAGAGAGTTGAAAGGAAAGGAAAACTAATGAATGTTTGGAGGTAGAATTAAGTAAAGTTAACATTTGTAATTTTGAAACAGTTAGGTATTCGAAAGGCCACTTTAATGGACATTATCAAGTAATATAAGGAGTTTTAATATCAGAAAATGAGTTCAAGTGACTGGATTGTTCTATGAGAGCTGGATAAGTCACTTAGTTTGAGGTTTAAGGTCTCCTTTTTAGGTGTAATTAATATACCATTATATTAGTTTCAGGTATATAACATAATGATTCAATAATAGTATAAATGCTGAAATGATCACTGTAAGTCCAATTATGAAACATAGTTACAAATTTTTTTCTCATGATGATAATTTTCATGATTCACTCTCCTGCCACTTTCAAATATGTGATACAGTATTATTAACTATAGTCTCCATATGTCCCATGACTTATGCATTTTGTAACTTGAAATACTTGAAATCTGTACCTTTTGACCTCTTTCACCCATTTCACCCACCCCCCTACCACCGACTTCAGGCATCCATCAATCTCTTTTCTACATTTATGAGCTGTTTTGTTGTTGTTGTTTGTTTAGGTTTTTGTTTTATTTTGTTAGATTCCACATATGTGAAGTCATAGAGTATTTGTCTTTGACTTATTTCACTTAGCATAATACCTTCAAAGTACATTCATATTCTTGCAATAACAGGATTTTATTCTTTTTTTATGGCTGAATCATATTCCTTTTTATACAGATACCACATTTTCATTGTTCATTCATCCATTTATGGAAATTTAGGTTGTTTCAATGTCTTAGCTATTGTAAATGAGTTTCAAGGTCTTTATCTGTAATTTAGGTTACAATACAGTCTAATAGAGTTATTGTATGTAAAAATCCTTTGTAAATTCTAAAGCCTGCATACATATTAAGAAATCTTTGGCCTCAAAGTTTTATATTGCTTTCTCTAATGCAGAAAAGAATAGGAGCTAGCACTAAGCAAAACTGTAAGTCAAACCAAACTAGATTTCATATCTTACCTTTTTTTATTTCTCAGCCATACCTGCTCTTACTGTGAATATTCAAATGCCTTCTCTTCTATCAACCTCCTCCCTTTTCTAAAATGTGAAGGTGTCCATATCTATGTATACACACTCCTCTATTGCCATATAGGGACAAAGGCTTATGGAAGAACATAAAATCTTCCTTTCTTCTGTTAGCCATTTATGGGTGGGCTCCAAAAGATAGTGCCCCTTTGCATATCCCAGGAATTTGCTAATAAGAACAGATTATGGGCAGTGTAAAATAGAAGACACATCACAGAAGAACAGGAGTGTTGGGGGAAGTTAAAAGGTTTTGCAGCACTACTCACAGAATAAGGCAGCAACCACTGGCATATGCCCAACTTCGATTTTTATTTTGCTAAACTGCTTAAAGATAATTTCTGGGCTCCTGGATATATTTGTAGGGCTCTCATTAATGTTAATGGAGTTCAACACTAGAATCACTAAGATATTTATGAAACAAAGTTGCCTAATATGAACAGTACTCATTTTTAAACATGGAACTCCAAGTGGTATTAAACAGCAATTTGAATTAAAATATAGTTCAGCCAGATTTGTATTCATATGGTGAATGATTGCCCAAATATATTCTTACTTTTTATCTTGGAGATAATCTAAATGTATGAAAAGCAACCTTTTTGCAATATTCAGAAAAATTAAGTGAAACAGTAAAAAAGCAGTCCACTATAATCTGAGTGACTTATTCTAATGATGCTATTATATTTAAGCAACTTTAGTCTACAGTATTTTTCTGATTTAAAATCCATTTTAATGAGAATAACTACATATTCCAAATAAAATGACTATACTGTTTTTATACTGAGAAATCTAATAGTAGTATTTATATAGATTCTAGAGGGTCCAACAAATGTTCCCTACCTCATATGTGTTATTTCCAAAACCACTTGCTTCTAACCTGAAATATTAAAATGTTAACATTAGTGAAACTGCTTCATAAGTGGATTGTTATTAATATCACATACTTGAATATTATAAATATAGTTATTTTTCATGTACCATATATAATCCTATTTTTCTACAACTCCACTGGTCTTAATAAATACTTATGCTTATAATTTAAGTTTTTAAGTGATAATGGACTTTATATATTGCATATGAACAATTATAATTTGTTTGCTAACTTTCAATAGTTACCTTGTAGCAATTTTAAAAATTCATTTCCTATTGCTTGTAATATGTGTCTCTTTATTGGGAAAGTGTTACACCTATCTCTAACCAAAACATGTTTGTGTACCATAAATTCCCATTCACATTATAGTAACTTTCATTTTCATGTAACATCCCACTATTTTTTAAAGAAACATTTCCAATTTTTATTCATAAAGTTGATAAAAATGGGAAAAATAACTCTTCAGAGCCCTATATCAACAACAAAACAGGAAGAAAACAAAGTATTCCAGAGAATCTTGAAAAGTTTCAAAGGAATACACATCAAGCTAAAAAACGTAGTTAAATAGTGGTCACCTATTTATTCTTCCATTTTCTCAATAAGTTCTTCTCTATATTACCTTACTTTTTTCCAACTTGTTGAGATTTTTGGCTTTGTGGTCAAGAATTTTTTCCCATCTTTGTCCAATTGGAAAATAACCACCTTGTGCTAAATAACCACCTTGCTGTGGTGACTGCCCAGGTGGACAGTTGTGTGGTTAGCCTGCTCATGCTGCACCTGCCCAATGTAGATGACATATCTGTACACCAGGGCTACCTTGCCGACTTCCTGACCTTATCTTGAACCACCTGTACCTCGTCTCCCTTGCCGTGGGCCATGGAGTGGAAATTATAGTATTTCTACCGCAGCTCCCTAGAGAGGGAACAATGTGATCTTCCAGTGCACTGGCGAAGGGGCATCGAAATGGCATTTGCAGTTTTTGCTGCACTATGAGGTCATGAAGGGGATGAACTTCATTGTGATTGTCTATCTGGCCCGAAAGTGCTCTATTCCACCATTTTTTTGATAGTCACGTAGTGTTTCAAACATGACTGGCCAGTTGTTACAATCTGTAATTAATTTATTTCTAGTTTTACAAATTTCATAAGTCTTGGAGAGCACCTGTCTTTGAAAACTAAATTCCTATGTGGACATTTCCTTTGTAGTTGTGAAGTTCCTCTCTATGTCCTTCAATCCTTCATCCTCAATTGCTCATGAGTCTTCATTTCTTCATTTGAAGATGTGAAGCTCCTTGTCCCCATATCCCTCGGTTCTGCCTCTCTGTCCAGGAGCTTTGCCATTCGTCACACTGCCTGCCACACCCCCACCTTGAATAAGTTTCACTGCTGCTTCCTGAGCCTCTTATCGGCACTTCTGAGTTCTCATGGAGAAAATCATACTACTATTCAGCTTGATTCCAATTCCAATTTATGGCTCCCACATCCACTGCTCAGCCCTACATGCCTCCCCTCACCTTGCCATTGATACTCCATCCACTATCCCATCAAACTGAACTCCTTAAAATGCTCTGCAAGTGTCATGTTCTCTTTCTCAAGTCTTAGCACATGTGGATACCACTATCTAGGATGCTTGTGTCTGCCTACTCAGCCTGCCCTCTTCCCCTCCCTCCAATTTCACCAATCTTAATTTGGCAGGTATCACCTGCAGAAGACCTTCCTGCTACCCTCCTTGCTGTGGGGCAGTTGACCTCCATAGCAGTTCCTCAATACCCTGTGCTTTACCTATTTAACACTGCATCATGATTTTCTGCTCACTTGTTTTATTTCTCCTATTAGTGTCAAGACGAGGCCAGAGTAAGTGCTAAGGAAACAGTTTTGAATGAATGCATAATGAAGCCATCCCATAGATAGGCATTTGTTGTACAAGTGTTTGCACTTTATACATAATTAATTTTCAAAGAAACATAAAAGAGAAGGCAAAATTTTTGTCCTCCTTAGACAAAAAATAAGTACTATGTCCATTTTATTTTATTTTATTTTATTTTATTTTATTTTATTTTATTTTATTTTATTTTTTTGTGGACCTGGCAGTGGATTTCCTTTAATCAAAGAGAACCATGACAAATCCATCAACTATCAAAAGCTACAGTTTACTAAAAACAATCTGCCTTTAAAAAATGTCCAGTCATACAATATATACAATACATGCTGCTTTCCTTTCTGGATTCACTAGAGGTACTGTATCCATTTTAAAACTGAGAACCTGAACTTGAGAGTATCTGGAACCTGGATGTGGTTTAAGACTATTATACTCAGACTGGTCAGGAACTGGGGCATCTCTCACTGCCATCAGTAATGAGGCCTCCCAACCAGTGGGGGTGACAAGAGCAATGCCAGTGGTCGCAATCTATGGGCGCGTGGCAGACCTTATCTACTAAATGTCCATGAGATTAATAAAAGAGACCATTACCATAATCATCTGCACAAATGCATGACCATCATCTTTTGCAGGCAGCTGAAGATTAAAAATGCACTGGACAGCATCCTAATGAAATATTACACTTACTTAATAATTACTAAAACTTTTAAATTCTTCCGTTATCCATTTTCTTTCTCCACTGTACGATACAAACTACAAAGTTACTCAACTCGATTTATAAGCTAGGCATAATTTAGTGTTTTCTGCTTGAAGTAAAAAGTCTAATAGCCTTTTTTTTTTCTTTTTTCATCTTTCTCTTCTGATAATTGACCTTTCCTATCTACAACTCTCTGTAGAGTCTTTAGGTCTATTCAGAGATTAGCCTGGTGACTTCTCATGTCAGTATGAAAGTGTCTCACAGTTTGTTAGTGTGTTTTTTTTAAAATCATGAAGTGCTATTACAACTTGGGCAAAAAAAGAAAAAATGACACCTTCCCCACCACATGCTACAGAGATACCAAACAACTACCCAGCCCCTGTCTCCCTAAGCTTGATGCTCTATTTTTTTTTTTTTTTTTTTTTTTGCTGAATTGCCCTACTTGTCCAGCACAACTTATTAGGACGGAAGACGTTACTACCCCCCATTATGCAGAGCTGCCAGATGAAGTGCAGGAAACTAAGTTAAATTTGAATATTAGATAAAAAAAATGAATACATTTTAGTGTAAGTATGTCCCATGCAATTTTTGGAATGTACTTATACTAAAAGTTACTTATTGATGATTCCAAATTCAAATTCAACTGGGCATCCTCCATTTTTATTTGCTAACTGACAACGCTCGATGTGAACGTTGCAGCCAGGAAGAAACCATCTCAGAAATCACTTTCGATTTCCCAGGCAGCCACATCTCACCCACTCTCATCACTACCTCATCTCCTTACCTGAAAGCATCCATCAGTGATGCAGCAGGGAAGACTTAGTTATCCAAGTCCAAGTTCAAGCCCAACCTCCTCATTTTCTCTTGAGGGAACAGAAGTTTAAGCATTCGGTGGCTTAAACAAGGACACACAGTAATGCGATAGCAGAGCTGGGAAAAGTCCCAGTTTGTCAGTGTTGTTGTTAGTTGCAAGCCTTGTGTTGTAAAGGTCTTAGTTTATTTTTAAAAGTGTCATTCTTTGTAAGGATGCCACTGACAAAAGTTAGCTAAGCTTGGTTGGATGGGGTCTGGTTACAGATCCTAAGAAAAATCATGTAAAAAATACCTTCCGAATTGATTTGCATGCAATATAGTCCTAAGCAAACCGCTGGCTAACCCAGGAATAAAGATATGGAAATGGAGGTGCAGCAAGAAGAAAAGGGAGTTAGCAGCTGGAGGTGTCTACATGTCCCTGGAGACAGAGAACCCCCTGGAGACCCTGATGGATTCTCTCCTGAACTGCACAGGAGGCTTTATATCCCAGTAATGGGCTCTGTGTGGCACAGCTGCTACCTATGGATATATACAGGCACATCGGAAAACAATCAACATGAAATGATACATGTACCTCGGAACACAGTGAACTTATTTATGCTTGAAGACAACTGCCTCTGTAAGATCAAACCCTGGGCCTGCTCTCCCCATGAACTCTCATTCTACTCCAGCACAGGTAAACCATCCATCTATATGACCCAT
>PVJN01060759.1:0-11484 GCA_004026805.1 Lasiurus borealis
AAAGAGCTTCACAAATAAGAAAAAGCTAAAGGAGTTCATCACTGCCAACCCAGTATTATATGAAATGCTGAAAGGTACTCTTTAAGAAGAGGAAGAAGAAAAAGGTAAAGATAAAAATTATGAACAACAAATGCATATCTATCAACAAGTGAATATAAAAATCAAGTGAATAAAAAATCTAATGAACAGAATAAACTGCTGAATATAATAGAATCAGGGACATAGAAAAGGAGAGGATTGACAATTCTCAGGGTAAGGGGTGTGGGGATCGTGGGAAGAGACTGGACAAAAATCATACACCTATGCATGAGGGCAGAAGGTAGGGTAAGAACCGGGTGGAGGGGAGCTATGGGGGGAAAAAAAGAGGAACAATTGTAATAATCTAAATAATAAAGATTTATTAAATAAATAAATAAATAAATGCAATTCCTAGGATACTGAAAAAAAAAAGAAATTTCATTATATTCATGTCAGAAAGGCAACCCTTAGAAACTTAATATTTATCAAATTGGAAAAAAAAGAAAATTTAAAATAACTTGAAATCTATCAAACCAAGTCTATTGGTAAACATTTTTCCAGACATCTCCTTATGGAAATACATAAATATGTAATATATCTCATATACATGTTATAGTTATATCTGTACTTATAAAATATACTAGAAGCCCAGTGCTTGAATTCATGCACAGGTGGGGTACCTCTGGGTAGCCTGCAGGGATCTGGCAAAACCTGCAGTCAAATGCCACCTGTAGCTCTTACCTGCCACTCCTGAGCATCCTGGCTCCACTGTGCCTGCCACAGGCTAGCGCCAAAACAGTCCCAATTGGGAGAGTCTCTCGCTGCTGCAGCACCACTTGCCAGCCATGAGCCCTGCAGCTGGTGCCCTCCTAAAGAGAATGGACTGCAGGATCAGACTGAAACTGGTTCTGCAACATCCCTGAGGGGTTCTGGATTGAGAGAGCGTGCGGGCCAGGCTGAGTGACCCCACCAGTGCACGATCAGGCCAGAGAGTGACTGTGGGAGGGTTCCAGGGCATGTCTGGCCCATCTTCCTCAGTCTCAATCAGCTGGACCCCAGCAGCAAGCTAGCCTACTGGTTGAAGCATCTGCCCCCTGGTGGTCAGTGCTTTGATAGCAACTGGTCAACCAGTTGACTGTCCTCCGGTGGTCAATGCACATCATAGAGAGCAGTTGAGCAGCCTTAGCATATAATTAGCATATTACACTTTGATTGGTTGTTTGGTCTATTTGCATATTACACTTTTACTACATAGGATTAGAGAAAATAAGAAAAAAATATATAATGTATTAAAGAGCACTTACCTAGATACCTCTTTATAGAAAATATGTAATTACAGTGGTACCTCGAGATACAAGTTTAATTCGTTCCTTAACCTTGAGGCGTGGGAAACTATGAGACGCTTGAGTCGCAGTAAACTGGTGGGTCATGTGCAGCCGGCTGATCCGCGCGCTTACTCCTATCTCAAATGTTGCTCGTATCTCAAAGCAAAAATCACTTGCTCCACGGCTCATATCTCAAAAATCTCGTATGTTAGGGCACTCGTATCTCGAGGTACCACTGTATATAAAATATGAATTGTATAAACATACATAATTTTGTCTAGATGTTATGGAAATATATACTCTGTATAATAAATAGGTAATATGCAAATTGACTCTCATGCCCTCACAAGATGGCTGCCTTCATCCAAGCTGGCAGGGGGGTTAGTAAGGGACAGCCAAACAACTAAACAAGCAGGTTGCATGGGGTGACCAGGCCAGCAGTAGGGACAGTTGGGGGTAATCAGACTGGCAGGGCACAGTAAGAGGTGACTAGGCCAGGGAGGGTGTGGACAGTTAGAGGCGACCAAGCTGGTGGGGGAGAGGAGTTGGGGGTAACCAGGCCAGCAGGGGGTCAGTGAGGGGTGACGAGGCTGGCAGGGATGGGAAGTTAGGAGCATTCAGGCCAGTAGGGAGGGGGCAGTTGGAGCAACTTGGCCAGCAGTGGGAGGCAGTTAGGGGCAACCAGGTCAGCAGGTGGGGCAGTTAGGGGTGATCAGGCTAGAAGGGGTGATCAGACTAGCACACAGAGGCAGTTAGGGGCAACCAGACAGGCAAGCAGATAGATGAGTGATTAGGAGCCAGCAGTCCAGGATTGTAAAAGGGATCCTGGATTGGAGAGGATGCAAGCTGGGCTGAGGGGTCCACCCACCCCATGCATGAATTTTGTGCATCAGGCCTCTAGTATAATTATAAACATACTATTTTTCTAAGAATCAATGGGATTCTTCTACTTTATATATTCGTTGTATATTTTTTTTCTCAACACCGTGACTAGGCATATTTCCATGTCAATAAGCAGGATTTGTGCAGCATAATCTTTTAGGACACTTCTCTGTCTGTCTTAGTCAGTTCAGGCTGCTATGACAAAGTCTTCTATGGTGGCTTAGAAACCACATAAATGTATTTCTCACAGCGCTGGAGGCTAGAAAGCTGAATCAGCGTTCCAGCATGGTCCAGTTCTGTTGAAGCCCTTTTTGTGGTACCAGCTTCTCATTGTGTCCTCACATGGCAGAAGCAAGTGAGCTCTCTGACATGTCTTTTATAAAGATACTAATCCCATTTATAAGGACTCTATACTCATGAGTTTATAATCTCCCAAGGCTAATCACTTAATACATTCACATTGTAGATCCAGGTTTTGACATATGAATTTGGGAGTCACACACATTCAGTCCATAGAACTGCCCTAATAGACTTACTTGCAAAACAGAGGAGGAGCCTGGGGTTGGTTTTAATCTCTCTGGGACTAAGTGTCCTCACTATGAAACAAAGCAGTCCTTGCATCTACCTCAGGATTTTTGTGAAAATCCAATGAGCTGATTTCTAAAAAGTTTCTAACACAAAGATGCACAGTTCTCACCAAAATAAATTATTAGCCTGCATTTTTTAAAATATATGTATTTTTATTTTTAGAGAGAAAGAGAGAGAGAGAGATAGAAACGTCGATGGGAGAGAAATGTGTCCCACTCCTGGGGATTGGACCAGGAATCCTGGCATGTGCCCTGACCAGGAATCAAACTGGTGACCTCTTGGTTCATGGGTTGATACTCAACCACTGAGCCACTCTGGCCAGGCAGCCTGAATTTTTCAAAGGAATTAATGGTATCACAATAACTTTTAGACTAATTCTCATTTTACAATTTTAATTTTTATAGATTTGAATTCCCAGCTATCAGCACAAAGAGCTTTAAATCTTATGTTTAATATTATAGCTACAAAAGAGAAAGCTTTGACAATGGTATTAATTGTGAAATATGATAGGATTTTGAAATTCAAGATTTTTTTGGTTGAAAATGAGAGGTATCAATTTGAAGTAGAAGATGAGAGAATTCTGGTCTGTGTGACTGGTAAGGTCTCCATTTTCTGTCTTGCTTACCTCTTTGTTGTCTTTATCCCCCCAAAATGGAAGATGGCTACTAACATTTCTAGGTTTAGATTATCCTTATGGCTAACCACGAGAGTAGAAATAGGATTCAATGTAATGATGGTTCCAGGATTACTCAAAAGGATGTGTCCAATTAGCTTAATTTAACTCATGTGTCAATTTCTTGAAAAGGAGTGTATGCGTGTTTGTTGGGCAAAAATCAGCCTAACCTAAACCATGTGAATGGCCTAAGAATTGAAGAGAGGTGGTTTCTTAAAGACCTAGGGGGCAGATAAAAACTTATCCAACTCCTAAGATCCACCCAAAGATAATATACTTTAAAACACAGAAAAATTACTGAGACATTATGAGATAATGTGATGTATGTGTATGTTATTTTTAATAAAAATGCAAGAGACCCAATAAAATAGGTAAAAATCTTATGGCACTTATCATGTGTCTGACACCGTTCTAAGAGTTTGTTTATCATAACTCATTTAAGCTTTTCAACAACAGGCACATTTCCATGTTTCAGATGGGGAAATAAAGGCACAAAGGGATTATGTAAAGTGGTATAGCAGGGATATGAATCTAAGTCTGGCTCCGGATGCATGCACTTAAACGGAGTGCTACATATTACTCCTTTTCTGAGGCTGATAGGAAATTCTTAGGTGAAATTTAGCTATATCTGCATTAATAGCTGTGCCGGTTATCTCTCATTTGCCATTCAAGGTAAAGGTCTCCATCCACTAGCTTTCTCTGAGTTCTTCCCATTGACCCTTCCCTTTGCTCCTTCACATCTAAAAGTAACAACTTCTTGCTGGCACTAGCCTCAAGGTATTTCACTATCCCAATTGCTGTCCTATCACTGACCTTGATGGTGCCATCTTTTTCTTTCTAGTTCCTGGCTGATACAATAGACAAAATTCTAATAATAATAATATTAATTATTCGATAAGTTATTAATTACTTTTTTAAAATATATTTTAATTTGGCTTTTTACAGAGAGGAAGGGAAAGGGATAGAAAGTTAGAAACATCGATGAGAGAGAAACATCAATCAGCTGCCTCCTGCACACCCGCCTCTGGGGATATGCCTGAAACCAAGGTACATGCCCTTGACCAGAATCGAACCTGGGACCCTCCAGTCTGCAGGCCGACATTCTATCCACTGAGCCAAACTGATCAGGGCAAGTTATTAATTACTTGAATTTGAAAAAGTATACATTACAGAGCCCAAACCTAACTTTTCTAATGAAAAGAGAAACCATTTTTATATAAAACGGCAGGAACCTAAATTAAAGTATCCAAAACACACATTTGCTACAAGAATTATTTTACAATTTTGTGATGGACTTTTTGGGGTTAATAGACATCTTTTTTCAAAACACAGCCCTTCTTTTGGCGGGGTTGCTCCATGCACAAATTAATTTAAATCATATTAATTATTATACCATAACCTCTGACACTAATACTTGATGGTCAAACAGAAGAATGAAATGGACTCTTGCATGTAAATTTTGTGTTTTGGTAAACCACAGGATGGACATTTCTTAGAGCGATACTGATAATGGACTTAAAGCAGTTGGTCATGCACAATTCTCAGCTGTTGTGTCAGAGAGAGATAGGCACCAAAGATACATGTTCCCCTTCTACAGGTTTATTGGTTCTTGGAGGAGGTTACTGAAGGCATTATTCTGGCCAGAGACTACCTTCTTTTAGCCCTTGTATATGGAGGTGGGTCACAGCTAATTTTTGATCAATGAAATGCAAACAGAAGAAACATTTGCCATTAAATACCTCCCAGGCTCACCGAATGTTGACATCAGGCTCTTGAAAGCTAGGTGCTCTCCACCTTGTTACCAGGTTATAAGAAAAACAAGTCTTATACCAGATCCTGCCACATTTATTAAGCCAACATTCCTTACAAGCAGGAACAAAAACAATTCATATAACTTGTTTTGTAAGCTCAAGAAAGTCCCAGATCTTTGTTCCTTTACATATTTCACATATTCCAACCCCCACGTTGTTGATTTTTTTTCTATTCCAATTTATTTTTATCTCTTTTGACAATATATAATGGGTATGTTGCTCTTATTGGTTTCTTTTTTTTTTTCAAGGGTACAATTCTATAACACATCATCTGTATATTGTACTGTGTGTTCACCATCCCAAATCAAGTCTCTTTCCATCACCATTTACCTCCTCTACCTCCCCCACTCCCCTTTTCCTCTGGTAATCACCATACTGTTGTCTATATTTATGAATTTGGAGTTTTGGTGTGGTTCTTTTGTGGGTTTTGTGTGTGAGTGTGTGTGTGTGTGTGTGTGTGTGTGTGTGTGTTTTCTTTTGTTGCTGTTGTTGCTTAATCCCCTTAACTTTTCTACCTAGTCCCCCAGCCCAACTCCCCTCTGACAGTTGTCAGTCTGTGCTCTATCTGTGAGTCTGTTTCTAATTTGTTAGTTATTTTGTTCATTAGATTCCACACAGAAGTGAAATCATAAGGTACTTGTCTTTCTCTGACTGACTTATTTCACTTAGCACAATGCTCTCCAAGTCCCACTTTTCATGAGCATTTTATTCAAGGTAGTCACCACAACATTCCAGAGCAGAATTCTTTTTTTCTTAGGGGCAGCATCAGGAACCCAGAAATCCTCCCCATCAGTGGCTGGACACAGGACCACTCAGAGCTCAAACCTCCTACAGGTCTGGGTTATCAGATTTGCTGGAGTACTGCTCTCTGTTTATGCATATCTAAAACAGTTCAGCCAATCCTCAGATGCACTCAGCTTCACTAATTAGAGCTCATTTGCAACATTTACCTTTCTAATAACCAAGCCATCAATTTCACCAATTAAAAACTCATTTCTGCCATTAGTATGCAAATGAGCAGAGCTTCAAATGTCAATCAACTTGCTTGATCAGCACCTCTAAAAGTGTGGCCTTTTCTAATATTATTTTAGCTGATGGATCTTGGACTGAGCCTTCACATTTTGAATGAGTTGTAACTTAGCCTAAGTATTCCTAAGTAAATGGCTGATACCTGACAGTGATGTAACCAAGCCTGAAGATGGAATGTAAGTCTAAATTCAGGCTCTGCCATAGATCCTTCTCTAGCACACTGCATTTGGCTTAGCATACTGCTTACAAGGCTATACCACAATTGTGTCATTGCTACTTTCTAACTAGACTGGAAGGAAAACAAACACTGTGCCTATACTGTTAAGATTGCTCTTCCCGGGATCTATACCTGGCACTTTTTTTTTAATGAAATTGCTGTGAACTGAAATAATACAGGAATGTCCTCCAGAGAAAGAGAGAAATTAGGGAAGTATATACATATCTTTTCCTAAAATGTACATTTCCTGTACTTTTTCTTCTTAAATAAATGGGGATACAGTACAAAGGACACCAATCCATGGTCTAACCATGGTTAAGTGTTCCTTACATATTTAATGGAAGAATAGAATGCATTTTGCCTCTATTTCTTGCTTCTATGTTCTCTCCTTTCACCTTCATTGAAATAAAGCTGCAAATTTTACTCACAGCACACTGAAGCATGCAAAATCATGACGAGTTGGTGCTGCAATGGCCTGTGGCCTTAAAGTTCTCACTTTCTGCGGTCTGGAGTCTCCATGACTCCCCTCATGCTCTCCGCACTTCTCCATGCTTCCCACTAGAGCAGCGATTGTCAACAGTGTGCTGCAAGAATTTATAATATTTAACTATATCATGCCATCCCTGACTATTTAGAGAGGGGCTCTGACCTCTTTTCCCTTCTTACATTGCCAAATAAGAAAGGTTAACAACAGCTATCTGGTGTGAATGAATCAAAATTATTCCTATTTTTCGGTGTGTTGCAGGATTTTAATAATTAGTGCATGTGTGCCATGAGATGAACAAGGACAAAAATGGCTGCACTAGAGTGAAAGGCACTTCTCAGTCTCTTGCATGCCATTTGCAGGCCATGGGGAGCAGGTGTAGCCTCAGGGAGGACAGCCTTAGCCTCTCTGCTCCTCAAATTTGCACTCTCACTCCATCAATGTTGGATATCGTACTGAGCCAAATGCACAAATCCTCCGGCAAGCCTGCCTCCTCCCTCAGGCTACTCCTGGGAAAATCTGCCCTCATTCCTAGTGTTCCTGATTTCCCAGGGTCTTTCTGACTATTCTATCTCATCAGACTCATTCAAGGTTGGACCTGTCAGACTCATTCAAGGTTGGACCTGTCAGAGGGAACAACGCCAACAGGGGGCCTGCCCTCTGGCCCTCACAGTCCACCGCTGGCAAAGGGAAGCTTTTCTCTCTCACAATGGCATGCTGCATTTTTCTTTCCTGTTTCCTTTCTGAGCTCACTTTTTGCCTGGATTCATTTTGGGCGTCATCATCTGGGAAAGTTCTGAAAAACTGAAGTGGACAAAAGATGACTGGATGTCTTTCCAGTGGAATGCTGAACTGAACATTGGCTTGTACCCTTGTTCTTGGCTACTCTGCAACTTTGTCAGTGGGAGAAAACTGAGTTATTCTTGTCCCTAGAATTACAAATTAATTTTAACCAGTTTGATTTCCATCCTATAGACACAATTATTCCAAACATTGTATTTTATTATCCTGGAGGTTATTATAAATTTTGCATCTCTTAGCAAAATTCATTTCAGCATTTTGATTATCTGTGTCTTCAGGTTATCATCTGAGTCAATAGCATCTTATTGTTTATCTAAAATGTTAGTAAGTTAAATGAGCTAAGAAACTGATAAAGTATTTGACATGTGAGTATTTCATATTTGTATCCTATTTGAAAGTTATATTTTTGCATTGTCTCTTACCTTTTGCCACATAAGTCAGCAACCTCAGTGTCAGTTTCAATTTTCTTCAATCCCCAAATTCAGTGAGTCACCAAGGCTAAACACACCTGCAGGTGTAACATTGTCAGATATGATTGTAGCCTCTCCATTATCTATTTTCACTGCCATATTGTTCATTCTAGCCCTCATCTTCTCAATTTAATTATGCTTATCTCCTCAACTCCAATCTTTCTGTTAAAAATCTACATTTCTCACTATCGAAGTGATCAATTTAATATGCAAATTAGATTCTACTCTGATGCATTAAACACGCCTTTGTTTCTTCTTTGCTCTAACATAAATAAGCTTCCCTGATCTGCTCTGTTACCCCCCAGAAAGCTTTCTCGCTCCTGATATCAGCAACACTGAATTATGTTCCTTTTTCTGGGAACACACTTCTACATGTTCACTAGTCTGACTTTTACCAAACTCTGTTTCAAGCAACTATATTCTTTGTCTAGGTTACACATGAGACGGTAAGCTTCAGAAATCAGTAATTGGACATAAATTTGTATTTGTCTTCTATTGCTGTGTAACAAAGGATAATAAATTTAGATGCTTCAAACAATACACAGTTTTTAATCTAGCAGTTTCTGTGGGTCAGGAATCTGAGTTTGACTTAACTAGATCCTCTGCTGAGTGGCTTAGAAGGTGGCAATCATGGTATAAGATGGCCTGACTCGGAAGAACCTGTGAACCTAGCCAGATGGAGCATCATGAAACTAACATAATCCCTATACTGTATTGGTTTGAAGCAAGTCTAGAAATGGGGACTGAGTTTTTCCTAGGTTAGCTTTTGGTTGAAGACTATTTAAGGGAAGGGTGATAAGAGAAGATGGGTTTAAGATGATTTGGGTTTTTGTTTGTTTCCAGACATTTCCTTTAACACTGTCACCTTAGCACATAACAGAAAGTTTCCCTAAGTGAAGTGCTTTTGTAGGAGGCACACGAGTGTGTGTGCATGCATGTGTGCATGTGTTATTATTTAGCAGCAGGCCAGCCTCCCTAGCTGCACCACCCACCCTTTTTTTGGTTCCACTCTGTTATACAAGTAGCTTAATTGGGTTGGGACGATAAAAAAGGATCTAGCTACCCACTTCCTCGTGCATCTACCTTGCCAGCTAGTCTAATAAAGTGCCAAATAGAGTTCAAAGATATTTTCATGCCCCCCCCACATTCCAGGACCCGGCGTTTCCAAGCAAGTCTTGTTACTATATCCCTTGAGGTTATGCAAACCACTTTTGAACATCTCCAAAGATGCAACTTCCCCTGTCTTTACCTGCCTAGGTGTAGCTGTGTTACAAGCCCTTTTCTATAAATTATAATTGAGTTCAATTATTACAGCAGCACAAAGATGCCTTTACTCTGTCACTTTGAACTGAAAGTCATCCCCGTTTTTGACACATTACTACCCTGATGGACACCCAATGGCCCTCCTCTCAGTCTTACACAGCCTTTTCAAAATCTGATCAACACTCTTTGGCCATATATCCCTTTACTCCTGCAAACATACAGAATTTACTTAAATTCTTATTCCACTTCCATTTTAATACACATTTGACTGAGCTACTTGCTGACGCCTGAATGTGTGATGCTTTTTCCACTTCACGGCCTGTGTCATGCTTGTGCATAGAATGTCTTTCTCCTGTCTTTCCAAATGGCCACTTCAACACTCAGCTCAAGTGCCACCATCCCTGAAAATTCCTTTTTTGCATCTGCTCCACTCGGGCTAGCATGTCTTAAAAATAATATCCTCCCAAGTCAATCATCAATTTATGTATGTGTTTTTCCTTAATACACAGTGAGCTCCTTGAGGAAGGGAATTGGTCTAGTATGTTTTATATCAGCAGAGCCCAGCATAGGGCCTCGCCACAAGATGCTCTTAGTAGAAGTATGTTTATCATATTCATTAAAAGAACTTACAAAAGCCATGTTTCACAGTGCAAAGGCTCATTTTGAAAACACTACTAGAGACCCACGCCTGACTGACATCAGATTATTCAAATTAATAATTCATCAAAAAAGTGTTGTCATTTAGTCTGTAATACATAATTTATTCTCAAGGATATTGTGGACTTGGCCAAATAATTTGATGAAATAAACATTTATCTGAGTCACTCCCTACCTTGTTATCTGGTTAACCCTAACAGTAAGGAAATGAACTTAATTTGGAAGTGTTTTCCACATTGCACCCATGTAGAGTCCACATAAAAATTGCATGGGGTGGGTTTCTCTGTCTAGAATCACTTCCTACTGACGTGTGGTAATTTCTACTTGTTTATTTGGTAATAACTTCTCTCCCTGCTGCTCCTTGGAGGCAGCCAGCCTGGCCCTTTATCTCCTTGTCAGATGCTTAGTCCATGTCAGCTCACAGTGCAGTCCTAAGACCCATCACATGGCTGGGGTGGATCAGTCACCAGCCTTCGCAGGAACTGGCTGAGATGAGGCAGTTCCTGGATCATGATCGTCCACTGTGAAAAAGCCCACAAACAGAAAGAAAATCAAAGCAGTAACAAAGGTAGTATTTCACTTCTCACTGCATGTTGCTGAGATCCAGGTTCCTGCAAGATTTCCTTCCTTTCTATGAGCCAGCCTCTGTGCTTCTTTTTTTAAAAAAATCTGTTTTCCTTTGGCTGGTACATATTGGATTTCTGTCACTAGCAATTAAATATTTCCCTGAAGGACAGCAGTGGAATTATTTTCTCAGATTTATCTTTTCAGTCTGCCAACAAACTTCTCCTCTCAATTTCGACTCTATGAAAATAATCCCTAACATACATAACTTCTCTTTTGATTCACATTTTACAGTTTGAGAAATATAGACAAAAATCAAAATATGTATAGTGACTTCAAAAGTAACTAGATATACTCCCATTAAAGTTCTTCATATATAAGCAGGGAAAGTTGGGGATGAGGATTTACATCATAAATGATATTTTAATCTTATAGTACTATTATTGTAGTCAGTTGCTATTAATTCCTTTAAATAGTAGTTTCTGCTCAGATATTTAACATACTTGGCTAACTCAAAATTTTCAGAAATACTTGAATATTTTAAAGAAGCATGAAGAACACCTATGAATTGCTAGACAAGAACAAGGTAAGAACCTTTGTCTTTCCTTATATCATTCACAGATAAAGCAATGTTTTAGAGTGTAAGCTCTCACCATGATCACATAAGCAGGAATAAAGTATAATCAGATACTGATATAGTTT
>PVJN01060760.1:0-11484 GCA_004026805.1 Lasiurus borealis
GGTATGGGGTGTGGGGTGTGGGGACAATGTCTTGCTGCCGGCCAGTCTCAGGGGAGCCCTCCCGCAGGCCCGGGGGTAAAGCCTGGTCTGTCACCGTGTGGCCGCCAGCCCTCTGGTCAGGACCTGCCCCGGGAAACAGTGTGCCCTGACTCTGAGCCCACAGCTGCGCTGGCTGACCCCAATGCTGGGGTTCGAACAGCGGAGAGGAGCGGGGGGGGGCGGTGGTGGGTCTGGGGGTGTGGGGGTGGAGGTGGGGGAGGCATGGGGGGCAGAGTGCCCACCGCTATCCAAGACCCCCCGGTAGAGAGGAGGAGGCTCGTCCTCCTGGCCACCCCCCCCTCCTAATGACCCTGACAGCCCCCGGCCACTGCCCAGCAGAAGGTCCCTCACTCACACCCCCGTTCCCCAGTGTGGGAGCGCCCTCCTGACCGTCCCTGCGGGCAGCGCACCGGGAGGGGAGGGGGGCTGGCCACTGCCTGGCGGTCACCGTGGTCAGCCACAGACACGGCCCCCATTCCCCCATCGAACGCTGGGTCTGGCTGCGGCCGAGGTTTGTCTTTCCCCCCGGGAGCTGGAGCAGGGACACTGGACACGTCACCGCCGTGCGGGCGCCGAGGGACCCCAGAACCCCCAGCCGCCAGCTCCCCTGCAGCCCCGGGTGGCCAACCTCCGCTGGGCAGCGCAGCTCATGGTGGACCAGCAGTCCCACGCATGCACCCCGAGCCAGGCGGGCACCCCGAGACCGCACCGCGGCCAGGAGGCCAGGGGAGTCAGACTCTCGCAGCCACCGGAGCGAGCGCCCCCTCATCGGCGCCCCCTCACTTCTGCGTGTGAGAGAAACGCCTCCTCCGTGTCTGGGGACAAAGGTCTGAAGCGGATGCTGTTCCAGCCGCACCATCAGCCCCGTCCTCCCTCACGCCACAGTAATGCGCTGCCTCAGCGGCACTTACCGAATCACCGCACAGAACGTCATGCTGTATTCTTACACATACCCTCACACACACCTCTCACACTCATACAACTCTCTCACACACATCCTCTCACACCTACAGTCATGAAATACTCATACACACTCACGTACATTCATACAACTCTCTCATACATGTCACATGCTCACACACTCACACAACTCTCACACACAGTCATGGCACACTCATACACTCATGCACACACACACATTCCATCCGCGCATACTCTCTCACACACTCATACTACTCCCACACACCTATCACATGCATGCACTCACTCTTACACAATCAGGCGCACTCGCACAACTCTCTCACATGCCTCTCACAGGCTCACACACACACACACACTCACATAGCTCTCACACACACTCCCATACCATCCGCGCATACTCTCTCACACACTCATACAACTCACACGCGCCTCTCACATGCTCACATAGTTCTCACACACTCCCTCTCACATACAGCCATGATGCTCTCATACACTCATGCACATTCACATACACACACACACACACACACACACACACACTCACACACCATCTTCGCATACTCTCTCACACACTTATACAACTCGCCCACACCTCTCACATGCTCACACACACACGCACACGCACTCCCACACGTGCTTCTGGCGGCAGTGACTGGTGGCTGAGAAGACACCGTGGACCGGCTGCGGGGACACCGGCTCTCAGTGAACGTGGGGAGCGAAGCCCCCGGTCTGTTCCCCCCATCACTGCGGCCTCCCCTCGGGCAGGACGTGCCCACCAGTGGCCCTCCGCCTGAGGTCCCCCCTGGAATGGTTGCTGGGGGCCGTGGCTCGGGGGTAGTACAGGGGGGGGGTGGCAGGGGATCTTACATGGGCAGCCCTGCCAACGGCCGGGGCCCCAGGGCCTGCAGCAGGGGCTGGGGGGGAGGGAAATGGGGGGCGGGGGGCTTACGCGGGCAGCCCTGCCAGCGGCCGGGGCCCCAGGGCCTGCAGCAGGGGCTCGGGCCGCCGGGCGGCGGGGGGCGACGTCTTGGGGCTGGCGTCCGAGTCGCCGCTGTCCTCGTCGCCCATGGCCTTGATGTAGCTGCCGCTGCGCATCCGCCGGCACGGGATCTCCTCGTCCTTGCCCGGCGGGTACCCGGCCCACTCGTCCTGCGGCACCTGCGGAGAGCGCACCGTCAGTGCACGCCGGGGACTGTGGCGAGGGGAGGGGGGAAGGGAGAGGTCGGAGCCCCCGCGAGAGCCACTGACCGCCCGCCACCCACACGATCCCCCGCCCCATTCTGGGCCTGTGCCCTGGCCGGGATCGAACCCTGACCTCCGGGGTCATGGGTCAGTCCACACCGAGGCCCACACGGCTCCCCTGACTGCAGCAAGGCGGGGGAGGTCAGAGCACCCGCGAGAGCCACTGACCACCTGCCTCCCGCACAGCCGTCCCCCCACCACCATCCTGGGCCCTGAGCCTGCCACCCGGGCCCGGGACCTGGCTGGGATTGAACCCTGACCTCCGGGGTCATGGGTCAATCCACACCGAGGGCCCCCGCTGTTCCCCTGACTGCGGCGAGGGGACGGGGGGAGGTCGGAGCCCCCGCAAGAGTCACTGACTGGCGCCTCCCACACAGCCTCCGTCCCCTCCTGGGCCTGAGCCTGCAACCTGGGCCCGGGCCCTGCCCAGGATCGAACCCTGACCTCCAGGGTCATGGGTCAGCGCTCAGCCACTGAGCCTCACCAGCCAGGCCCCCTGATTCCCCTGATTGTAGCGAGGAGAGAGGGAGAGGTTGGAGCCCCAATGAGAGTTAATGACCGGCCGCCTCCCGCACACCCCCCCGCCCCGCCCCATCCTGGGCCTGAGCCTGCAATGTGGGCCCTTGCCCTGGCCGGGACTGAACCCTGACCTCCAGGGTCATGGGTCAGCGCTCAGCCACTGAGCCTCCTCGGCCAGACAGAAGGCTCTTGGGAGTCATTCATCCACCGTTGAACGGGAGGCACCAGACCTGGCGGCGCCCCGGGGGCGGCCCCCGAACCCTGAAAGGACCACTCCCCCCCCCCCCCCCAGGAAGCCATGGCTCTCCCCACCCAGCTGGAGGAACAGGCGGGAAGGCGGGAGACGCTGACAAGCCAACGCGAAAGCCCGCCGGGACCTAGAGAAACCGCAGATAATGACGTTCCACGTGTCCTTCCGGGGGGGACGCGCGCCCCGCGGCCTGCGGCAGCCGGAGGAGGACAGTCACCGCGATGGGGGGGGGGGGGCAGACGGGGCAGGAACGGAAGAGGAAGGGGTGTCACTCGGCACCCGGTGGCCCCCACGTGGGGTCCCGCCTTCCTGTCCCAGCAGCCCCTGCTCTGGGCGCCAGACCCGGGAGCTCAGCGGCCACTCCCCCCCCCTACTGGGGTGATGTTCAAGGCAGGCGACCTCTGACACTTCGCCGTTGCCGGTGAAACGGGACAACAGAGGCTTTTCTGAGGAAGACAGGCCGTGTCTCCTCTGAACTGTCCATCGGCAGTTGCTCGGCCCTCCAGCGTGGACGGTCCTCCCTGCGGTCAGCGACGCCTCCGTCCCTGGCCACTGGGAGCCCCCGCCGCCATCTGCTGCGTGACGGGACCCAGAGAGCACTGTGCAGCACGGAGCACGTCAGTCACGCAAAGACACGCATCACGGTTCCGCGCACACGCGTGGGGCCTCATGAACAACACGGCCCCGATGACCCAAAACAGATCCAGAGCCCTCGCGGGCGTGGCTCAGAGCGGACAGAGCGCCGGCCCGAGGACTGAAAGGTCCCAGGTTCGGTTCCGGCCAAGGATGTGTATCTGGTTGCGGGCACATCCCCAGTGGGGGGCGTGCAGGAGGCGGCTGATCGATGTCTCTCTCTCATTGATATTTCTGGCTCTCTATCTCTCTCTCTCTTCCTCTCTGTGAAAAATCAATAAAATATATTTTAAAAAATTAAAAAAAAAACTAAATAAAAGCACGAAACAGCGCTTTGCTCAGCCCCGATCTCGCTGGTTTGGGTGGAAGGGCGCGGACTGCATGAGTGTGGGCTTCTCCCTCTCCCTCCCACCTGGCGACCCCTCCCCGCCGGCCAGAGCAGCGTCCTGGGCCCCCACCTCCGGCAGCGGACAGGTCGGCGGGCAGGCCAGCACCCGGGTCTCAGCCCATAGAGGGGGTCTCGGGCAGGCCGCCCGCAGGGACATCTCTGCCTGTGCCGCTGGGCAGTGCTGGGCTCAGCCTCCAGGAGTCCCCAACAGGACAGGCCGCCGGGGAGACGCACGGGTGACAAGGGGGAGCCCCAAGGTCAGGAGACCCCACACACACACACCACACACACACACACCACACACACCGCACGCCGGCAGGGACCCCAGAGGACAGAAGGGAGGAGGCAGCCACCCAGCCGTGTCTCAGGACGAGGCAGCGTCAAGCGGACGCAGAGCCCACATCCTGGCAGGTCAGGGGCTCAGGAGGGCCGGGCCCTGCCCCCAGGGCCCCCGCCGCGCCCGCTGACCCCGCCGCGCCTCCCCACGTGCAGTTCCGTTTCCAGAGGGAGCGCCCTCACCCCCCTCGGCTCCGCGCAGACAGGCACAGAGCAGTGACGGCCGTCCTGGCCCCGTCTCGCGGAACCTGGGTGGGAAGGAGAGGGTGTGTGTGTGTGTGGGGGGTGAGGTCCTGGCCGCACCCTGCGTGGTTCTGCAGCTGCATGAGGTGGGCCTGGGGCTGATACGTGACACCCGTCCCTCTGGCAGGCTCTGTGCTGGCCACGGTGAGGGCAGGAGAGGGGCCGGTGGGGGCCGAGGGCAGGGGCTCAGACAGACGGGGGTGCTCAGGGGGCAGACGAGCTTTGGCGGGAGGGAGGCGGGGCAGTGGGGTCTGAGGCGGGACGGTCCCCACGGCAGCAGCACCCCTCAGAGGCCGGGGACACAGCCCGGAGGCTCCCAGGACGGGCAGAACGGAGCTCCGCGCTCGGACAGCAGCCGTGGAGTCTGAGGAGCCGTGGGCACGGACGTCTGCCGATCCTGCAGGACTTCCGCGCCCCGCGTGGCTACCCCAGGGAGGTCCGAGCCTCGGCCACCCGTCTGTGGGACACCCCTTCCTGCAAGGTCACACGTCCAGCCTCCTTCAGAACCACCCGGCCTGGACAGCGGACCAGCGAGGGCGGGGCTGCTGGAATGGCTCCCAGGCGGCTCAGCGGGGCTCGGCCCGGGACTCTGGGCCCTGAGGCTGGACTCCTGGTTCTGGGAGGGTCCTTCTCACCCAACACACAGCCTGCAGCCTATGTGGTCTGGCAGCGTGCACACACGTGTGTGTGTGTGTGTGTGGGAGGCGAACGTGTGTGCGTGTGCACGTGCGCATGGGTGTGTGTGTGGGGGGGGTGCACATGTGTGTATGGGGGCGCACGCGTATGAGTGTGGGGGCACGTGTGGGCGTGCATGTGTGGGGGGTGTGTGTGAGTGGGCACGCGTGTATGTGTGTATGGGCGCAAGTGTATGTGTGTGTGGGACGCACGTGGGCATGTGTGTGAGAATGTACGTGCCTGTGTGTGGGTGTGCGTATGTGCACAAGCGCATGTGTGCATGTGTGGGAGCGTGCGTGTATGTGCACAAGTGTGGGCATGCATGCGTGTGTGTATGCACGTGGCACAGGGTTGTGAACAGCCTCACACACATTAAAGAGTGTCCCTGGACCCCCGTTTTGCGAGGGCCAGGCGGCGAGGGGCGTGCTCACGTCGTGGCACGCGTGGCTGCCGCCAGGGCAGAGGCACCAGCCCGTGCCGGCGCAGAGGGACGGCGCGGTCCCCCAGCCCGCACGCCGAGCGCGGCTCACCTGGAGGTAGTGGCAGGGCCGCAGGGCGGGCTTGCCGTCGGGGCGCGCGGGCGGGCGGTCGAGGTTGAGCAAGCTCTTGCGGAAGGCCTCCTGCGCCTGGCTCACGGTCAGCGTGGACCAGGAGCTGCGCTTCAGGTACCGGGCGGCCTCGGGCGTGAGGGCCCCCCCGCCGCCCCCGCCAACGCCGCCCCCGCCGCCCTCGCAGGCCGAGCACTTGACGTCGCTGTTGCTCTTGGAGGCCCTGAGCGAGAGGTCGCCGAAGGGGCCGCCGGGCGGCAGCGGCTCGGGGGCGGCGGGGCCGGCGTAGCAGCGGGCCGCGCGGGGGTCGGCCGGGCCGTGCCGGTGGGCGGGCCCGCGGTAGGTGCCGTCGCTGTCCAGGTTGTCGTCCGAGCTCCACCAGCTGCTGAGGCCGCCGGCCCGGTGGTGCTTGCCCTCGGCCCGGCGCTCCCGGCTCTTGCCGCGCTTGCCGTGCCGGCCGAGGGGGCCGTGCCCAGTGGAGGCAGCGTCCTCGGCACGGCCGTCCGCCCGGGCCCCGTTGGCCGCGCCGCCCTTGGCCGAGGAGCCCTCCAGCGAGTGGGACTTGGTGAAGAGCTTCTGCACCGAGTGCACCAGGTGCCGGATGCGGCCGGGGCTCTCGCCACGCGGCTCGGCGCCGGCCGCCGGCGGCCGCTGGTACTGCAGCGTGTGGAAGCCGTCCCGGTGCAGCGGCAGCTGCTTCTCGAACTGGTCCAGGAGGTTGGCGGGGAGCCGGTTCACCTTCCCGCCGACGCTGCCACCGCCGCCGCCGATAACGCCGAGGCCAACACCGTGGGGCCCGGCGCAGTCCTCCCGGGCGTCGAAGTGCGAGCTGTAGTGCATGCGCGGGAAGGTGCTGCTGGACACGTGGTCGCCCAGCACCACGGGCACCATCACGCACTCGGAGTGCACGGAGCCGCGCGGCGAGCAGCGGCGGGGGTCCAGTGGGCAGCCGGCCGGCGGGCTCAGCAGGTAGGGCGGGCGCGGGTCCGGGCCCAGGCCCAGCCGCAGGTGCTCGCAGTCCTCGGGCGGCGGCGCCAGCCCGCAGGTGTGGGCGGAGCACAGCGGGGGCGGGGCCCCCCGCGCCCCCGACAGCCCCTTCATGGTCGTCCTCGGGGCCGGGGAGTACGGCTCCTCATCGAAGGGCTGCGTCGGGGGCCACGGGTACGCCTGGTCTGCGGAGAGAGCACAGGGGGGGGGGCACCGTGAGTCTGGGCGCCGTGGTGGCGGGCGTGGGCGGGCGGGGAACGCGGGCCCTCGAACCCTCGCCCTCTCTACGGGGGCCCCTTGGGAGTGGGAGCGTGTGTGTGTGTGCACATGCATGGGCGTGCATGTGTGTGTGCGTGCGTGCGAGGGGCACACGCTCACACCCACACGCCCACACACACAGGCACGTACATGCACCCTGCAATCGGGTGTCAACTGAACAAAAGGATGAGACGCTCAAGAGCAGACGGACGGCCTTTCCCGGACAGGGGGCCCCAGGAACGGACAGCCGGGCTCCCCCCACCCCCAGAGAGCGAGAGGTGTGTGTGTCGTAAGCAAGTCAGCAGTCTGAGGGGGAAGCGGGTACCGGCCCACTGGTCTGAGCACCATGCGCACGGACAGCGGACGGCATGCACACGGACAGCAGACGGCACGCACACGGCGTAGGACACGGGACGTGGTACGCTATCTTATGTCCGTTCCAGGCACAGGTGGCGTGTTGAGGCGATGCGCGTGCCCGTATGTAACATGCCTCTGCAGGTGGTGAGCACGCCTGCATGCCTCGGTGATGTGCACGTGTTACGTAGCATGCACGCAGGGAATGCAGGCCTGAGAAGCTGACTCCGACAGGAAACGGGGTGGGAAGTCCCGCCCCTGGGTGCCCAGATGTGACCCCAGGACAAAGCTGTCTCCTCGGGGACACAAGGCCAGGGGCTCCCCTGACCAGAGCCCGGCTCTCCCCACAGCCCGCCCACCCCCCTAGGACGCAGGCAAGAGGCTGCACCCTCCTCTCCTGTCCCCACCGCACGTGCCCAGCCACCCGCCCCGGGACGGGCGTGCTCGGGACGGCGGGCTCCAGGGCTGCAGTCACCCCCCTGCAGGGCCTGTCTGTGGGCACTGGGCTCGGGGTGACCAGGGCCTGCTTCTCCGGTCTGTCCCTGGAAAGGCCGTCGGGGCCCAGCCACACGGGAGGGAGGGAGGGAGGAAGGGGTGCTGGTTGGCGGTCTCCCTCTCTGCGGCTCCTCCACTGTCCACGCTGTGAGTTAGGGCTTCACTGCGGACCGGCCTGCGTGCCCGCGGGGCTCTCAGTCTGCACGGCCGCCTCTGGGCTGGCCGGCGAGCACTCAGCGCTCGGCGGAGGCGCCGGGCGGGGGCGGGCAGGCGGGGCCGGGGAGGCCCGCAGGGAGACCCGGGGTCACCCCCACCGCGTACCCCCTGCCGGGCTCTGAGGCAGCAGCCGCTCCGACAAGAGCAGCCAAGGCGGGCGCTCTGGCTTTGAAGCGCGGGCTCTGAGCGAACGCCCGCCGCCTCCCGCCGCGAGGGAGTGGGGCTCAGAGGCCCCCGCCGTGCGCCCGCCGGCTCGGCTGCTCCGTCCTAGCTCCCCGCCGCCTCCTCAAAGCCCAGTCCAGTCCCAGGGCTCCCACCCAGTGTCCAGGCGGTGCTGCCCGCCACACCTCGGTGTTACCACAATCCCAGGCCTCAGAGCCACTCACAGCCCTGACTCTCCCCCCCTCCAACTCCCGGGAGCCGGCGAGGGCACTGCCCACCCCTGCACGGGGGACACTGGACACCCCCACAGCTGCTCCTCGACTTCAGGACGCCCTGGGGGGACTGTGTGTGGGTTCGGGGGGCGGCAGGTGCCCCTTATATCCACCTGGGTCACAGACTCACAGAGCAACCTGGGCACAGCCCCTGGCAGGGGGAGGGGCCTCCACACAGAGATGGCCACGCCTGCCCTCTGTCCTCCTCCTGCAGCCCCTCACTCTGCCCTCTGTCCCCCTTCTCCCGCAGCCCCTCACTCTGCCCTCTCTCCTCTTCCCTGCAGCCCCTCACCCCCTCTACCTGCCTGCAGCCCCTCTGCTTCCTGCCACGGACCCACACGCATGCCTGCCGCGAAGGCAGAGCCGAGGAGGAGGAGGAGGAGGAGGAGGAGGAGGTGAGCGGGAGGAGAGCCGGGCCCGGCCCAGGGCTCCCTGCTCTCAGCTCCCCGGCACCTCGTTCCGTTTCCGGAGCCTGTGTGGGGGCACATGTGCGCCTTAGTCACCAAGCGGCTCCTTGTTTGTGGGCTGAGCCGCGTCAGAGAACAATGGCCCCGTGGCACCAGGCAGACCGCTGCGGCCCTAACCCTGACCCCGTCCCCAGAGGCCAGAGCAGCCCCCCAACACTTCCTGCAAGAAGCAGGCGGCCACAGGGTCTCCCCCTCGCCCCCCCGAGTGCTGGGTGGGGCTCGCCGCGAGGGTCCCAGCGTAAACATTTCACAGGACTCTTCTCTACTACACGCGTAGCCAGAGCGGGCATGCGACCTGACTGTTATTATCTTTGATATGTTTCTATTGATGTCAGAGAGGAAAAGAGAGGGAGAGGAGCATCAATGACAAGAGAGGATCATGGACCGGCTGCCTCATGCACGCCCCACACTGGGGATGGAGCCTGCAGCTCTTATTGCCCTTGACAGGGAATCGAACCCAGGACCCTTCCGTTCACAGGCCCGTGCTCCGTCTGCTGAGCCAAACCAGCTAGGGCAGTTTTTTTAAAGGTGTTTTTACACTGATTTTTAGAGAGAGGAAGGGAAAGGAAGGGGGAGGAAGAGGAAGGGAGGGAGAGAGAGAAAGAAAGAGAGAGACAGACAGCGACCGGCTGCCTCCTGCACATCCCGTCCCTGGGAGCAGGCCTCAGACCTGGGCACGTGCCCTGACGGGGAATGGAACCGGCAACCTGTAGGTGCACAGAATGACACCCAACCCATGGAGCCACACCGGGCAGGCCGCCTCCCACGGTATTCTGATGGTCATCTTAGGTTTGCTTTAACAAATCGTCAATCCATCAGAAATATCTGCCCAGCGCAGCCACCACGTCCACGGGCCACAGATACTTGTTTGCTGCTCTCCCCCAGGCCACGCCCCCCAGCACAGCCCCCCACCTCTACGGCACCCCCCCCCACTGGCAGCAGGGGGGCTGCGGGCAGTGGCAGCTCATCCTGCTCCCCTGAACCTGCCCCAGGCCCCTCTGCTCTGCCTTCCCCGCCAGCTGAGGCAGCCGGCCTGCCTCTCCGTGGCTTCTTCTACCTGTTCCCCCGAAAACAAGACCGTGTCTTCTATTCATGTTTGCTCCCAAAGAGGCGCTGGGTCTTATGTTCAGGGGGTGTCTTATTTCTCCATGAAGAAGAAGACGGTGCACATTTATTGTTGAACAACAAAAAAGGGCAATGTATGACCTGTGTATGGTACTCTAGTCATTGTTATCACCAACCGGCTCAATGATGGGCTGCTAATGATAAGGCTGTGAGCCGGCGGGGAGCTGTGAGCTGGGGGAGCTGTGACCCAGGGGGAGCTGTGACCCGGGACAGCCGTGACCTGGGTCCATGCTCCCAGCGAACGCTGCCACAATGTCGGGAAAGACATGTCTTCCTTCCACATTTACTTATCCCTCGTTCGGGCGCTCCAGGTCCCACGCGTGCGTGAACATGTTCGTGGGATGGTCGCGGGCGGGGGCGGTGGTGAGCACGTGTGCGTGGCCAGGCGGCCGGCACCCTACCTAGATCGTCCTCCTCCGGCCCCGGGAAGCCGATGCTGGGCTCGACCAGGTCTCCCGCCTCCTCCTCTGCAGAGAGAACACAGCCAGGCTGAGCGTGAGTCCCCGCAGCTCGCCCCACCCGCTGCCTCCCGCACCACCCCACGCCCAGACCCAACACCCACACCCGCCTTCCCGCACCGCGCCAAGACCCCACCCATCTCCCTGCACCATGCCCCACCTGCCACCCTGCACCACGCCCAGACCCGCCACCCACACCTGCCTCCTGCACCTGCCACCCACATCCACCTCCCTGCATCACACCCACATCCCACCCACCACCCCTCAGCCCTGCACCACGCCCAGACCTGCCACACCCACTGCCCTGCACCACACCTAGACCCACCACCCACACCTGCCTCCCCACACCTCTCCCACACCTGACACCCACACCCATCAACCCTCAGCCCCGCACCACACCCACACCCGCCACCCACACCCCGCTTCCCCGCAGCAGGCCCAGACCTGCCACTCTCCACGACACTCAGACCCAGAGGCGCTAGTATGTTTGTTCTCCCTCCTCAGCTGGGAGAGCCCCCTCCCCATTCCCAGGAGCAGCGGTGCTCACCGCCAGCTGCCGAGGCCGTGGAGGCCGGGGCTTCTCACCCAGGCCTCTGCTCAGCGCCCGGTGTCTTACACTTTGTCTCATCAGATCAGCGGCCGCAAACTCCCGCCCACCACCTCCCTCCCGCTCCCTCACCACCTCCCGCTCCCCCACCACCACCTCCCGCTCCTGCCACCGGTGGGTCCCGGGGGTCTGCAGGACCCGGCGCTGTGGGGCAGTGCGCACACGGGGGCCTGATCCCCACACTCAAAGCTCCGACCGGTCAGTGCCTCACGGTCCTCAGGTCCTGCCAGTGAGGTCCCAACACAGGCCTTCCCGCTGGAGCCCCAGTCATGGCCATGCCTGCTCACCT
>PVJN01060761.1:0-11483 GCA_004026805.1 Lasiurus borealis
AAGAGGAAGAAGAAAGAGGTAAAAGACAAAAAATTATGAACAAATACATAGCTATCAACAAGTGAATCTAAAAATTAAGTGAATTAAAAATTTGATCAACAGAATAAACTGGTGAATATAATAGAATCAGGAGCACAGAAAGGGAGTGGACTGTTAACTCTTAGGGGGAAAGGGGTGAAGGGTATACAGGGAGAGACTGAAAAAAATCATACACCTATGGATGAGATCAATGGGAGGGAGCTAAGGGCAGAGGGAGGGTGGGAGCTGGGTGGAGGGGTACTATGGAGGGGAAAAAAAGAGAAACAAATGTAATAATCTGAATAATAAAGATTTAATTAAAATTAAAAAAAATAAATAAAATAAAATAAAATAAATTAACAGAGCACAAAAAAAAAAAGAAACACTTTATAGAATTATGGCATAAAATAGATGGTGGTGAAACAGAGTCAAGATAGCAGATGACTATAAGGAAATACGCCAGACAATGATGATTCTTAGGGGAACACTCAAATGCCCATGGATCTCTAATACAACCATAGGGAGGGAGAAGGCACTCATAGAAAATCCAAAATGATTGAACTTTTCATCAACTTTTTTTCAGTGGTTAGTCAAACTAGATTTCATTTTATTTAAAAAGCATAAATCAATAAATGTGGCTTTTATCACATCCCAAGGGTTGTGTTAAAAAAAATTAGATATCTACAAGTAGAAATCCATGTGAAAGAGAAGGACATTGCAAATAGGGTTCATTTCATTAAAGAAGACTGGGGAATATGGAGAGAGAGTATGAAAAAGAGGCAATAGTGGTAGTTCCAAAGTACCTGAGCAGAAGAGATTATGTATATTATGGATCATTTTGAACATTGGACCAAGAAATTTAGATTTGATCTGGTAAGCGATAGGGGAGAAGTAAACATGAGAATTTTTGTAAACATTATTTTAGGGATATGGAAATTGCCCAAGAATCTGATTATTATCAGAAGTATCATAAAATTATGATTAACAGGTCAAAATAAAATTGAGTTAATTTTTTTAAATTTAAAATAACACCTGCAATTTTGCATCCTTAAACAGATGAAGGAAACATGGCATGAATTCAGAGGCATGATAATAGATCTCTTCTGGCTCAGAATTCTTAGCCAGCAGCAATATACAATCTTAGCCAGATACAATCTCCATTGTAATCATTACTTGGGGATCATTTATTCAGTGCCTACTATGTGTCAAGGATTTGGTAAGTTTCTTGATCAATCATGCAGCATAATTTCATGGAAAAGTGTGGGCTCAAAGATCCCTGGTTGTATCTCTGTTACTTATTAGTTATGACACTTAGGCATGGTTTTTGACTTTTTGGGTTTCATATTTCTTATGAAAAATGGAGAGATCATAACAATATATATTTCACAGACTTATAATTGATAAATAAGAAAATGTATATAAAACATTTAGCATGGGCACATCTGGTAATTGGTATTTACTAAGTTTTAAACTAGACACAGAATTGGACAGTGTCGCTCCCTATCCTTTTCACTTTCCCTACCTGGGTCCAGGCTTATATATACACTAAAGGCCCGTTGCATGAAGAGATGCATGCAATAGGCCTTCCTTTCCTTGGCTTCCAGCACTGGTTTTCCTCTGGCACCCAGGACCCAAGCCTTCCCTCAGGCAAGAGTCTGCCTTCCTCTTTACTGCAGGTTCTGGCCAGAGTCTTTCACCTTTGTTTTCACTGCAGATTCCAGCCAGAGTCTGCTGTCTTCGCTGCAGACTCCAGCTGGAGTCTGCCATCTTCGTCTTTGATACAGACTCAGCTGGAATCTGCCGTTTTGGTCTCCACTGCAGTCTCCAGAGTTTGCAGTCCTTGTCTTTGCTGCGCTGGAGTACCGCTCCTGTAGATTCCTTCACCCCCCTGCCCTCCATCTCACAGCAGGCATCCTGCCCCACCCTGCCACTCCACACCCGGAGAAGCTGGGCAGCCACTCTCTTTGTTCTTATAATTTGCATATTCCCTCCTGATTGGCTGGTGGATGTAGCGAAGTGATGGTCCATTGCATGTTTCTCTTTTATTAGTGTAGATTAGTTATCATTTGCAGCAATTTAGAAAAAGCAAGGTGCTCAGATGGACAATGACAATTTAGATTTTTGTTTGTTCATTTTCCACTGAGAAAGGAGAGAGTTAAGAAAGCAGTTGCTTTGGGAAATAGTTTCTTCTCTAAAACATGAGGTTTCTTTATACCTTTTTTCAAAGACCATTCTTTTGTCCTTGAGATAGTTAATGAGATATGCTAATTTGGGATAAATAGTTCTGCTATGAATTATTGATAAGAAAACATCTGCATGGCTTTCTTTACTTTCTAGGGAGGAAGTCAATGTTTGAAGACAATAATATATGATAAGGTATAAAATACTGCTTTCAAGAAAATAAAGTAATTTAGCCCAACTGCCATGACTAAATAGTTGAGCATTTATCTATGAACCAGGGTAAATGGTTTGATAAACAGTCAGAGGATATGCCAGAGTTGCAGGGCTCCATCCTCACTATGGGTAATGCAGGAATCACCCAATCAATGATACACTCATCACTGATGTTTCTATCTCCCTTTCCCTTCCTCTCTGAAATCAATAAAAATATATCTTAAAAAAACTAATTTGTTCTCAATTCAAGCTCTAGGAGAAATGATGATTACATTACATCAAGCAAAGAAAGATGACTCTTGGAGTTCCAGAGAATGAGACCCAGATAATACAAAAAGATTTAAATGTTGACAAATAGTTGAGTAAAGATGGAAAAGCTCATAGTTGCCTGAATTGAACCTCTATAACACACAGAGGAGATGTGTTTCTAACCGTATCTTATGACTCAAAATACACTATTTTATCTTTTTTGAGTTCTTATTTCCCTGGTATATTTTTCCATAATTTTAATGTCAACATTTCTAACACTTCTAAGTGTGGCTCTTGTAAGACAATATGTTATTGGCTTTAAAAAATATCAATTGCAGCCTAACCAGTTTGGTTCAGAGGACAGAGCATCGGCCTGTGGACCGAAGGGTCCCAGGTTCAATTCTAGTCAAGGGCATTTACATTGGTTGCAGGCACATCCCCAGTAGGTGGTGTGCAGGAGGCAGCTGATAGATATTTCTCTCTCATCAATATTTCTAACTCTCTATCCTTTTCCCTTCCTCTCTGTAAAAATCATAAGATATATTTTAAAAATCAATTGCAGAATTTGACTTTATATTGGTGAGTTTAGCCCATTTATATTTATTGTAAAAACTATTATAGAAATTTTCTTACATTTTTTTCTTATGTTCCACTTACAGTGTTACATTTTCTTTTATTTCTACTGTGTTCATTATTTTAACTATTAACATTTTGACTCCATATACTTGATTTTTAATAGACTTCATGTATCTGCTTTATATTAAGTTTCCTTTATTGCTTAGAGGGTATTTACTATTTTTATTTTAAATTCTTAGTACCTTTGTTCCAATAACTTTTCTTCTAAAACATGTATTTTTTATTAATTTCAGAGAGGGGAGGAGAGGGAAATGGAAACATCAATGATGAAAGAGAAGCACTGACTGGCTGTCACCTGCACAGCCCTTATGGGGATCAAGCCAGCAACCTAGGTTTGTCCCCTGACCTCTAATTGAACCACAACCTCCTGATTCATAGGTTGATGCTCAACCACTAAGCCATATTTTCCAGGCCAATAATTATTCTTATGGTATATTTTATTCAGTTAATTGTATTCCTTCTATATTGCTTGAATTCCTCAGGTGTTTGTCATTTTGGCCTTTTAGTTCTTGGTCCCATAGAGGCATCATCTATACTATTATGTGTATTGGGAAAAGGATATATACCAAGGCATTTTGAATCCAAATTGTTGCTTTAGATTGTAGGGAATATGTCCCAAGATATAGAACCTGTCCCAATCATTAGTGAATCAATATTAAACATATCTACTTGTTGTCACTTCACTCCACAACCACTGCGGTTTGGGGAATAAGCAGCATTAAAGTGGCATCACCTTAGTATATAATCCATGAACTCTAAAGTTTGATGGGGAATAGGGTAAAAAAAAAATAATGCTCTAGAATAGTTGGTCACTTTGAAAGTGTTCACACAAGCATCCTGGTATTGAATCATTGGCACTAGAATATCTGGGTAGTTATTGCCAATATCTGTGTCAACAGAATAGGCAATGATTATTCCTAGGTAATGCAGAGAAGAATTAAGAGGATACAAAAGCTCTCTCTCAAACTATTCCCCCACTGATGTACCTGGCTAATCTGTGCACCAGGCTGAAATAACCTGCACATGCATATGCATGTGAGTGCATGTGAGTGCGCACACACACAGACATACATACAGAGTTTTTACAACCTTTGGTCTCCCCAATGGTTTAGATGTTTGTTTTTTAATGTTAACAGCTCCAATCATGCTTCCCTCTTTGTTTCTGTGGTTACTCTAAAAAGGCAATCCAGAGCTCTGTTAGTGCACCATGTTTTCTGAAATAAACGTTGTCATTGCCTTTTATTATTTTTTTCATAAATGGTAAAATACTGCATGTATAAAAGGATATATAAAATCCTATACAGTTTAAAGAATAATGATAAAAAAACCTTTGATTTATTTAATATCACCATGGGTCCTTTTCTAATTAAGCTTAATAGTTAAGAATTTAGGCTTATATCTCATGCTGTGTGTGTTCAGTTCCCAAGCTCTATTGCTTGCTATCTTCATGAACTCAAGAATATTACAAACCTTCCTTGTGCTTAATTTTTCCAATCTACAGAAAGGGAATAATAATAGTGTTACTTATCATGTAGGTTCTTTTTACCTTTAAATGTTAATACAAAGAAAGTATCTAGAGAATTAACTGGGACATAGTGTTAGTTATCATTATTATTAACATTGTTATTATTATTATTATGAACATTACGATCTCATTCTATAAACTGCAAGGGTAACCAATATTTTTAATTTTGTGTTAATGCTATACTATATACTTCTATATACTTTATCAAATACATATCTGTCCCTAAATAACATGCTGTTTCTTTCGCATGTTATTGAATTTCCCAAAATGGAATTATATCATTTATATATTTCTATATTGCTCTATTTCCTAAACTACCTGCTTTTTCAGATTCATACACTTTCATACATATAGAGTTAGACAAAAATAGGTTTACAGTTATAATACAAATAAATGACATAATAAGTAATGAAGAACAATACAAGAATAAAATAAACTCTTTTGTGTATGCACAACTATAAATACACTTTTGCCTGCTGCTGTAAAATAATTTCTTTATTTTTAGTTCTGTCTACTTTCTCATTCAATATTTGTTATATATTTGATTTGTTTCCTTTAATCTGCTGTTATAAGCAACTAGAGGCTGGTGCATGAAAATTCATACACTGGGTCAATGGGGAAAAGGGGGGAGATATATGTACTACTACTATATATGTAATACTTTAAACAATAAAAAATTAAAAAAGATAAATTTCATTCACTGGATGGGGGTCTCTCAGCCAGGCCTGCTCCCTTTAATATTCTGCGATTCCTTACGGACAGGAGGCAACCCGACAATCAGGGGAAGGCAATGCCCTATCACACCTCTGCTGCTGCCACTGCCAGCAGCATAAGTCTCAGCCAGCCTTGGTTACCTGGGAAGCTGGGTAGCTGCCATCTGAGGCTTGCCTGTATCTCCAGTTGGCCATGGGCAGCTGGGGAGCTGAAGGACTGGGGGACTTCAGAGGTAGGTGCACAGAGCTGAGGGGACTGAGCACCACCATCTTGTGGCTGTGGGTACCGCCATCTTTGGTGGCATGGCATTCAATTAGCATATTCCCTCCTTATTGGATGTGGGCGCCCCATCTTTGCAATGGTGTGAAGGTCAATTAGCATACTCCCTCTTTATTAGATAGGATGTTGTTATTCTTTTTTAAAAATATATTTTATTGATTTTTTACAGAGAGGAAGGGAGAGGGATAGAGAGTTAGAAACATCCATGAGAGAGAGACATCAATTAGCTGCCTCCTGCACGCCCCCTACTGAGGATGTGCCCTCAACCAGGATACATGCCCTTGCCTGGAATTGAACCTGGGACCTTTCAGTCTGCAGGCAGATGCTCTATCCACTGAGCCAAACCGGTTTCGGCAGATGTTGTTATTCTTATACAATATTCTAATACAATATTGTTACATATGTCTTTGCCCTTTGGGTAAGCCCACATTCACTCTGAATTTTAGTCTTACTTTCTACTACTATTTTTATATCTCATGCTACTTTTATATAAACATTCTTGGTTAGTTATATTTTCTTCATTTGAATAAATTTCTTATATTTATAATGATATCTTTGAGTGTTTCTCTTCTCTATTTTCTCCCATCTTTGGTTGCAGAAAATGGATTCAGACCTGTTTTTTCTTTGAACTTTATGATTGTACTTTTCTATATTTTGGGTCCATATAACACACTGTCCTGCACAGACAACTCCTATTGGATGTAGAAATTTCATAGAACATCATAAAGGATTGTCTCAAGAATAGAGTTGTCAAAATTAGGGTAGTAGGATATCTGGGATTGAAAGAAGTTCATCACATAGAAAAAACTACCTTTAGTCTCAATTTTACTTCAGGATGGTTTTATGGGGAATTCTCCTACTAACATGGTGCCCTAACTAAATAGTGCATCCAGTTTCCTGGATTTAAACTATATTATGGGAAACTGTCACATCAAATTGTTTTTGTAAGTATAGATACATACTTCAATTCAGATTGTAGAGAAAGCTCTGTATTCTAATGCTCTCAGACACTAGCCTCTGATTATCCTGATGATTTTATTAAACCCATATGCACACTGAAAAAAAGAAGTTCAAAAATGCATGTAAATTATATTTTTTTAGTTATCTCGAGAGTATTACATTAAGTAAAAGAAGACAGTCAGAGAAAGACAGGTACCATACAATTTCACTTATATATGGACTCTAATGAATGAAATAAAGTAACAATAAAATAGAAACAGATTCATAGATACAGAGAAAAAATTGACAGCTGTCAGAGGGGAGTGGATAGAAGAGCTGGATGAAAAATGTGAAGGGATTAAGAAAAAACCCTCATAAACACAGGCAACAGTATGGTGATTATCAGAGGGAAATGGGGTGGGAGGAGATAGAAAAGGGTAAAAGGGAGATACATGGTGATGAAAGGATATTTGATTTGGGGTGGTAGACAAATAATACAATGTAGAGATGATGTATCATAGAATCGTAACCCTGAAATCTATTTAATTTTATTAACCTATGTCAACAAATTCAACTAAAACTTTAAAATAAATAAATAAAATGCTACTTCAGGAGGTTGGAAAGCTGTATTGATATATTTTAGGATTGGTTAATCTGCATTCTTTTTCCTTTCTTCAAACAGATGCGTTGTTTACTTTAACTAACCTAATATCTTGTATTACAGAAATTATTCTACTAGTAAGATTCACTCATGAAATGAGATGCCAGAAACCATAAGAGAACTGCCTGTTTTTCTTTTCATAGGCTTTCATCTCATTTCACATTTTCACAGACTGTGCATTCAATTCCCTGTAGCTTCTACACTTCTTTCTGTATTGTATTTATTTATTTATTTTTAAATCTTATCATTTTTAAGAAACATTTTTATTGATTTCAGAGAAGAAAGGAGAGGGAGAGAGAGATAGAAACATCAATGATGAGAGAGAATCACTGATTGGCTGCCTCCTGCATGTCTCCTACTGGGGATCGAGCCTGCAATATGGGCATGCGTCCTTGACCAAAATCTAACCTAGGACATTTCAATCCTCAGGCCAATGCTCTATCCACTGAGCCAAACTAACTATAACTCTTTCTGCATTTCAGACCATCTTGTGTCCTTAATTAGTATCCTCTTTATTGCCACCTGCAGATAGAATATAAGAAAGAAGGAAAGTGGAGGCAAAAAGATGCAGTAGAATTCAGAGTATTTGATTAAGATTAACCAGTTGCAACTTGTGTCATTTTCTTTTTCTTTCTTTTTTTTGTGGTTAATCCTCATCAGAGAATATTTTTTCCATTGATTTTTTTTTAGAGAGAAGTGGAGAGAGAGACGGAAGTGGGAGAAAGTGAGAGAGAGAAACATGAATGTGAGAGACATCAATTAAGTTGCCTCCTTTATGTGCCCAGACCTGATCCAGGGAACATGCAAGTCAGGTATGTGTCCTTGACTGGGAATTGAACCCATGACCCTTTGGTGTGTAGGCCAACATTTTCATTGCTGAACTACACTGGCCATGGCTCCATTTCATTTTTTTTCATTTCCTGTGCCAATGGTTTTCAAACTTTGTTTCAAACATACACCAGGTCCTAGGGAGAGTACTAGAGTTACAAGTAATATCCGAAAAAAGGGACTCTGTGGCTTTAATTTTTTAAATAAAAATTAAAGAATTTTTGTATTCATTCAATAAATATATAATTGGATACCTACTATGTGCCCAGCACAATTGTGGAGACATTAAACAAGACTAACAAGGACCTGGTTCATCTATCTACAGTAATTATTCCAAACTGATTAAAATATTGCTCATTCCTGCAGAGTGATGAAAAGAAAAGGACACTCTCTTTAACTCAGATCATGTATGAACAAAGGGCATATTCTTGCTATGGCATTTAGATAACTAGATGTCTGATTCATAGGCCTGGAATTAGGCCAAATATTTCCCTTTGTCTTGGACTAAGAATTCTTTTGTTTGCCTCTAGATCAGGATCTGGTTCTCTAATTTTCACTTAACTCTAATTGATGCTACTGAAATTTTTATCTTTGTAATGCAAAATCAAATATAGTAGGGCCCCTTTATAAGGCTGACATTCAGACACAGTATGAATATAAGCCCTATAAGTTATTCACATTCATAATTTTGCATTTGGAGAGACATAATTTAACCTACTCAAGTATTATTGTGTAATTTTCTTATGATGGCATTGTAATGTTGAAAGTCCAAATTTGAAACTTAAATAATTCTTTTTAAGATAGATATAAATATATAAAATATATAATCCAAAACTTGATTGGGCTATTGGCAATAAAAAATTTAGTGAGACAATTCAGTGTCTGTTATGTCATGACAATAGTGACATTGTAAAGTAATTTTTTACTTTTATTTTTATAAAGGAACCTGAAGATATATTAGTTGCACCCTCTACTATATCAGTCAATCAGAGAACTGGTATCTTTCCATATGAAAAAATAATACATTGTCATTGCTGCAGCTGACAATATTAAAATTTAAATTATATCCCACCTTGCTGTCAAGATTGTATTAAACAAACTTAAATGTACAAAAAAAATGACAGTATAATAAAATGCAGAATATGATAAATCATTGAGCTTCTCTATCTCATATATGTGGAGAGAAGGTTGAATTAAATTGTTGAATCTTCCCTGCTCAAACTTTTCTCAATATTTCAACATTTGTGAAAAAGTGTAAAAGAAAGAATTTAAATTAGTAGCAATTCTAGCCTTAGAAGATATTTCTTGCTTAGGCAAAAGTTATCTTTACAATAGGTCTAAAATCGATTTAAAATGTGTGGTCACCATGGACCTAATAGGAGTAGGAATCAGGTGTGTAGTGAAGAATTTAATTGAACAACTGCTCTAAGAGCTGAATTACCAGGGTCACACTGATTAAGGGACTAGAATTGGATCTAGATATTAGGAGGTACATGTATACCTTCTCTTCCAAAACAAACAAAAAAAATATAGTAGTACCTACTTCCTTTCCACTCATAGTCATTATGGGAAATTTATAGTACATCATGGTAAATAAATAAATAACTTCTATGAAAGTTGGTAAATTGGCACTGTTCCTCAACAGCCAAATAAAATATCAGTTTAATGTATAATAAGGCATAATATTTTCCTTAATATGTTCAGAATATATTTATGGAGCACCTACTATATAAATGTTACTGATCTATTTGCCAAGAAAACAGATATATAAAATAGTGATAATAACTATCATCATCATTAAGAACTCATACAATGATTACTATGGGCAGTCTCTCTACTAGGTGGATATGTAAAATCTTTCATTCAATACTAACAGCAGCCTAAGAGATAGGGACAATTATTACAGCCATTTCAATAATGAGTCATGGGAGCTGGCTATATATGAAGTAAATAGTAAAGTGGATATTCAAACCCAGGCTGTATGATTGAGTCTACACACTCATGAAAAGGATAGTCCAATTGGCAGAGAAAGATAATCATTAAAAAATGAATTAATTAAAAAAGAGAGTTTCAGCTAACAATAATAGATATAAAGAAAAGAAAAAGGAAAAGAAAAAAGAATAGTGATTTAAAGAGTGGCTGGGGGAAGCAATACTAGATAGATTGGTGAGAGAAGGTATACATTGCATTTAACAAATACTGAGTACCACAATGTATCAATTACATATTTAAGCCTTAGAGATTCATAGTGAAGAACCAAAGTTTCTACCCCATGAAAGTTGAATATGGGTAGAAGAGACAGTTCAAAACAATGCCCCAAATGAACATATGGTTATAAATTATATTCACAATTTTATAAGTTTAACAAAGAAAATACAAGGAGCTGATTTAGATGGAGAGGAAGTGGTCAAGGAAAGCATCTCTGAAAATAAGGTACTTAAGTTACATCCTGAAGAATTAATGAATTCACCATATGAGGTGGAGAGCATTCTACAGTAGGGGAAATACATATGCAAAGTAACTAGGTATGACAGTGTGATGCTTTCAAGAAACTGAAAGAAAGCCATTAATATTAGATCATAGAAATTGAGGAGAGAAGGCTGAGAGGTGTCGAAAAATCAAAAGACTACTGTGTGGAATTGGAAGGAGCACACTTAAAAGTAGATAGGCAGCCCAGCCAGCGTGGCTCAGTGGTTGATCGTTGACCTATGAACCAGGAAATCACAGTTTGATTTTAAGTCAGGACACATGTAGGCTTGATTCTCAGTGTGGGACATGCAAAAGGGAGCCAACCATGATTCTCTCTCATCATTAATGTTTCTATCTCTCTCTCCCTCTCCTTTTCTTTCTGAACTCAATAAAAATACATATGTTTTTAAAAGTAGGGAGATTCAGTCAGAAAAAATATTCCTGTGACCCTACTTGGAATTTATCTTGCTATTATTTAAAACCAAGTGTAGGTAAGTTGGGCCTCAGTCACTCCATTACAGCATTCGTAAGAGGTTCAAAAAAGGTGGACTCTAGTAATGCTGAGAATGGAGTAGAAAGACAAAGGCTTAAGGGCAGGGAATGTTTTATTAACTACTATAATCCCAGTGCTTGGCATATGGTAGATACTCAGTGATAATTTGAAGAAGTGAGTTAAACTGAACAAATCTGGAGATTGTGAATGTATAATTACTCACCAGAATGAAATAGTATAAGGCCTAGGGAGATTCACCACTGCACATTAAATCTTGA
>PVJN01060762.1:0-11483 GCA_004026805.1 Lasiurus borealis
GATTCACTTGTTGATAGATATGTATTGTCTAGCCTACAGAGGCAAGCTGTTTTTAAAGACAAGAATCAGGGGGTGGGGGGAAGCAGATGTAGAGGCAAAGAAGCAATGAACAGACTGTCGTGCTACAGTGAGAAGACAGGGGAGGTTGGGGGGTGGAGGGCTTGTAGGAGATCAACCAAAGGACTTGTATGCATGTGTGTAGGCATAGCCAATGGATACAGGGCAATGGAGGGGGGGGGGAAATTGATGAGGGCATGTACTGGGGGGTGGAGAGGGCAATAGAGAAAAAATAAATAAATACAAAGTTTTATTAAATTAAAAAAATAATAATAAAATAAAAGATTAAAGGAAAGACCCTATACCAGCAAAATGATTGACTTACTCCATAACAGTCATCTGAAATTGAACCCGCTATGTCTTCAAGGGGTGTAGTATGTGTGTGGCTCAACATACACCATTTTGAAATATTTAATTTTTAAATTGAGTTGAAGCTCACACATGGAAGTAATAGGAAAGCAACATCACATTGTTAAGATATTGACCCATGTAGCCATTACATAATAGAGACAGAATATCCAGGGGTCAGACTAGAAGTAGAGAGAAAAGACTTGGCTCTAGTATAACCAGTGGTATTAATGGGAGGAAAGAATAGGTCAAAAGTAAAGGACAGTCAGAATGAAAGCTTAGAATGGTCAAGGCCTGAGGAACTCAGACAGATTCTGAGGATCATATATATTCCAGATATTCGGGAGGCCTTTTTCTTAGTTAAGGGGTTGGCCTTACTATGATTTGTCTCAAATATGCTTGATGAATAGCATTTTCTCCCCTGAGGTTTGAGTTCATGCACATCCTGCAGCCTCCTAATGATAAATTTGAGTCTGTGGTACCTTAATATCCAGAAAATTTTAGACAGAATTCTCTCTCTCTCTCTCTCTCTCTCTCTCTCTCTCTCTCTCTCTCTCTCTCTCTCTCTCTCTCTCTCTCCCCCCCCTCCTCCACACTTTGTTCTCTGTAAAGGCATGCCCCCTAAATGAATACACATGTATTCTGGTTTGCACAGCAGTCTCTTGTGAATTTGGTAGCATGTGTCAATGTTCCTGAATCTGACCCACCTGGAAGCCTGAGACTAAGTTCCTGGATATACAAGGCTAAGGAACAAGCTGTTTACTATGGTGTATTTGTTCCCTAAAAAGTCTTTTGGCTGCCTGGCTTGTCATCTTGCCTCTTGGATACACCTCCCTTATTATCACTGCCTTCCTTCTTGAATTACAGAAAGGGAAATCGATTAGCTTTGCACCACCTTGATGGCAGACTGTAGTGTCTTCAGATTCCAGCAAATGTCTCCTTGGGCGCTCTCTACCCCTATCGATTGCTGTTGGGAATGTTCATATTGTTTGCCCATTTCCTCTTGCATTTTGCAAATGCTGCAGCTGTGTTTGTGTCTTTTCCTTCTTTCAGTAGAGAGCAATCTGTTCATGTTGAAGATCCAGCAGCTTCTACAATGTGCAAGGAATTAGAGTCTGAATAACCAGTGACTTGGTTTATCTCCTATTGCCAATATCTCAGGGTTGTTAGAAATATGTTCACTTTAATACATTATGTTTTGTTTTGCTAAACTGTCATTGTCTTCTTTATATCCTTCTAATCTATTGTTACAATAAGAAAAATTACTTTGCATTCACATTCTGTTCCTTTTTTTTGAGGATTCTTACTAAAATAAAGCAATCAGTTTTTCTTTAATTATACCATTTGAAAATTTACTTACATTACCTAATGTAATTTGTATTATTGATTGAATGAAAAATTACACCTGATTTGATTCAGGACAAGATTTTTGCCAAAGTCAGCAGAGAGAAAAAGTTTTCTATTTAGATACTTGATATGATGTGTTGAATTGTGTCCTCCCAAAATTCAAGTTCTAACTCTCAGTACCTCAGAATGTGACCTTATTTGGAAATAGGGTCATTGCAAATGTAATTAGTTAAGATGAGGTAGTTTTGGAGTAGGATCAGCTTAAATTTCCTAAAAAGGGAAAATTTGGAGACAGATACATACAAGGAGAATGCCGTATGAAGATGGAAGAGAAATCAGGGTGCCAAAGAACACCGAAGTTTGAGAGAATACCGCCAGAAACTAGGAGAGGCATGGATCACATTCTCTTTTGCAGCCCTAAGTAGGCAGCAACCCTGCTGATACCTTCATCTCAGAATTCCAGCCTCCAGAACTGTGAGACAATACATCAGTTGTTTAAGCCACCTAGTTTGTGTTACTTTGTTATTGCAGTCTTAGCAAAATTATACTTGATCTACTGAAAATTTCAGATAGGCACGTATTCTGTAGAGTAAGGAAGAAATGAATTGTAAACTCAAAAATACACATTTTGGAAAAATACTGAGAGTCCCAAGATCATTGGAGAATGGATATTGTGTATCTCAAGAGCATGATCCCGAACAGCCAAATCGATGGGCTAGCCGAGAAAACAGATCCCGAGGAGACCTTGGAGCTCCCCCAAAAGCTATGCAAAAATATATTTTTGCATGTTTAAAAAATCAACTCACAGATGCCCACTTCTCCCCTTATTCACAAGTTGTGTGTGTGTGTGTGTGTGTATGTGTGCATGTGTGTGTGTGTGTGTGTGTGTGTGTGTGTGTGTGTGTGTGTGTGTGTTTGTGTTGTGTATATTTTGGAGGTGTCTGGTTAATAAATAGGCTAAAGAACTTATCCCTGCACAGTTCTATACATTGGAAGTTACTCAGCCTTCCAATGTGGGTCCTGAAAGATTAACTTGCCATGTTCTCAGCTGTACCAAATAAGTCATCTTTTGAAAGGCCTACCCAGATGAACTCAATTTGTTAATGTTAGAACTCTTCCTGAATGGCCCTGCCAGGTACTAGGATAAAAGAACTCAGCAGAGCTCTGGTAATGGTTAGCAAAACATTCCATAGAGCCACTAGTTCTGCTAACAACCTCCTCTCTGGCAGGTATGTAAGAGAAAAACCTTGTATCTCCCTGCCACTCCTGCCTCAGCCTCCTGAGCTCCTCCCTTGAGGTGGCATCCTGATTCCAGGCATCTGATATTCTACCCTTTGCTTTCTATCCCAACTGTGAGTATGCATGGCAGCAGCTGTCAAAAAAGAAATAAGCAATGGAGCCTGGTCTTTACAGAGGCCAGCCAGGGAGTACAAGCCCTGGTACTCAATTTGCCCAGATTTTTCTTTTTCTTTTTTCTTTAATTTTTAAAAAATAATGTATTACATGTATATATAACTTCCCATTGCATCCCCCCCCAGGCATACTCTAAAACCTCAGTGTCTTGTGTTCATTGGTTATACTTATATGCATGCATACAAGTACTTTGGTTGATCTATCTACCCCAACCTTTTCTAAACTTCCTGCTATAATTTCACAGTCTGTTTGATGCTTTATTGCCTCTGTATATATTTTTTTGTTAATCAGTTTATAATGTTATTTATTATCCATAAATGAGTGAGATCATGTGGTGCTTCTCCGTCATTGACTGGCTTATTTCACTAAGCATAAGGCTCCCCAGTTCCATCCAGGTTGCTGAAAATGGTAAGAATCCATTATTTTTAATGGCAGCATAGAATTCCATTGTGTAGATGTACCATGGTTTTCTGAACCGCTCATCTCCTGATGGGCACCTAGGCTGTTTCCAAATTGTACCTATTGTAAATTGTGCTGCTATGAACATAGGAGTGCATAAATCCTTTCTGATTGGTGTTTCTAATTTCTTAGGATATATCCCTAAGAGTGGGATTGCTGGGTCAAATGGGAGTTCCATTTTTAGTTATTTGGGGAAACTCCATATTGTTCTCCACAGTGGCTGCACCAGTCTACATTCCCACCAACATTGAATGAGGGTTCCTTTTTCTCTACATCCTCGCCAACACTTGTCCTTTGTTGATTTGTTGATGATTGCCATTCTAACAGGTTGAGATGGTAACTCATTGTCATTTTGATTTGCATCTCTTGGATAATTAGTAACTTTGAGCATGTTTTCATATGTCTCTTGGCCTTCTTTCTGTCCTCTTTTGAAAAGGATCAATTTAGGTTCATTGCCCATTTTTTTTTATTGGATCGTTTATCTTCTTTTTATTAAGTTGTATAAATTGCATGTGGATGATGCAGATTAATCCTTCATCAGTGAAAACATTTGGAATATGTTCTCCTATTCAGAGGGCTTTCTTGTTTTGTTGATGGTTTCTTTTGCTGTGCAAAAGCTTTTTGTTTTGATGTAGTCCCATGTGTTTATATTCTCTTTAGCTACCTTTGCCCTTGGAGCACTTATCAGTGAAGAAATTCTTTCTGCATATGTCTGAGATTGTGCTGACTGTGGATTCCTCTAGTACTTTTATGGTTACCCCTATTATGTTTAAGTCCTGTATCCGTTTGGATTTCATTTTTGTGTATGGTGTAAGTTGATGGTCTAGTTTCATTTTTTTCTATGTATCTGTCCAATTTTCCCAACACCATTTATTGAAGAGACTGTATTGACTCCATTGTAGGTTCATGCCTCTTTTGTCAAATATTAGTTGAGCATAGTGGTCTGGGTGGATATATGGGTTCGCTGTTCTATTCCATTGGTCTATATGTCTGTTCTTGTGCCAGTACCAGGCTGTTTTGAGAACAGTTGCATTGTAGTATAGCTTGAAATCTGGTATTGAGATCCCACCTACTTTATTCTTCTTTCTCAGAATTGCTGTAGCTATTCATGGTCTGTTTTTGTTCCAGATGAATCTTTGAAGAATTCTTTCTAGGTCTGTGAAATATGTCGTTGGTATTTTATTGGGTAGTGCATTGAATCTATAGATTGCTTTGGGTAGTATGGACATTTTAATGATGTTAATTCTCCCAATCCATGAGCATAGTATGCTCTTCTATCTGTTTATGTCTTCCTCTATCTCTTTTTTCAGTGTCCTGTAGTTTTCTCATTATAGGTCTTTTACCTCCTTAGTTAGGTTTATTCCTAGGTATCTTAATTTTTTTGGTGTGTTGGTAAATGGGATTGCTTTTTTAGTGTCCCTTTCTGTAATTTCATTATTAGTGTATAGAAATGCCATAGATTTCTTGACATTAATTTTGTATCCAGTTACATTGCCAAATTCATTTATTAAGTCTATTAGTTTTTGGATGGAGTCTTTTGTTTTTTTTATGTACAGTATCATGTCATCTGCAAATAAGGACAGCTTTACTTCTTGTTTTCCAATTTCGATGCCTTTTATTTCTTCTTCTTGTATAATTGAATTGGCTAATATTTCCAGTACTATGTCAAACAGGGGTGGTGAGAGTGGGCATCCCAGTCGTGTTCCTGTTCTTAGGGAAAATGGTTTTAGTTTTTGCCTATTGATTATGATGTTACCGGTGGGTTTATCATATATGGCTTTTATGATGTTGAAGTATGATCCTTCTATTCCCACCTTCATGAGAGTTTTTATCAAGAAAGGGTGTTGGATTTTGTCAAATGCTTTTTCTGCATCAATTGATATGAATATGTGATTTTTATCTCTCAATCTGTTTATGTGATGTATCACATTTATTGATTTGCGGATATTGTACCATCCCTGCATTCCTGGGATGAATCCTGCTTGGTCATGGTGTATGATTTTTCTGATGTACTGCTGGACCCAATTTGCTAGAATTTTGTTGAGGATTTTGGCATCTATGTTCATGAGGGATATTGGCCTGTAATTCTCTTTCATTGTGTTATCTTTATTTGGTATTATTATTAGGGTGATGCTGGCTTGATAGAAGGTGTTTGGAACTGTTCCTTCTTCTTGAATATTTTTTAATAGTCCCAGGAGCATAGGTTTTAATTCTTCCTTGAGTGTTTGGTAAAACTCTCCCGTGTAGCCATCTGGTCCCAAGATTTTGTATGCTGGAAGCTTTTTGATGATGGCTTCAATTTCTTCCATAGTTATTGGCCTATTGAGATGTTTAGATTGTTCCTGATTGAGTTTTGGAAGGTTATATTTTTGTAGAAATATGTCCATTACCTGTAGTTTGTCCAGTTTGTTGGAATAGAGTTGTTCATAGTATTTTTTTCAGTATTTTGTATTTGTAGGGGTCTCTTTTGTTATTTCTCCTCTTTCGTTTCTGATGTTGTTTATTTTGGTCCTCTCTCTTTGCTTCTTGGTGAGCTTAGCTAGAATTCTATCAATCTTGTTTATCCTTTCAAAGAAGCAGCTTTTGATCTTGTTGATCTTTTGAATTGTTTCTTTCATCTCTGTGTCGTTTACCTCCACTCTGATCTTTAGTATTTCCTTCCTTCTGCTTACACTGCGCTTTTTTCTTGCTCTTTTTAGAGCTCTTTGAGTTGTAGATTTAGGTAATTTATTACCATTGTTTCTTTTTATTTTGCAGAATTATGGTAGACCTATGAACTTCCCTCTCAATACTGCTTCACCACGTTCCATAAATTTTATATTGTTGTGTTGTCATTGTCATTTGTTGCCATGAGGATTTTTATTTCTTCCTGATCTCTGTGGTTACCCAGTCATTGTTTAATAGCATGCTGTTTAGTCTCCATATGTTTTATTTTTTTGTATTGTTTTTATTATAGTTGATTTCCAGTTGTATGCCTCTGTGATCTGAGAAAATGCTTGATATGATTTCTATCATTTTGAATTTGAAGAGATATTTCCTATGACCCAAAATATGGTCTATCCTTGAAAATGACCCATGTGCACTGGAGAATAATTTATATTCTATGGCTTTGTGGTGAAATGTTCTGAAGATGTCAATTAATTCCATCTGGTCTAGTGCGTCATTTAGGATTGATATTTCTTTGCTAATTTATTGATTAGAGGATTTGTCCACTGGTGACAGTGGGGTATTACAGTCTCCTACTATAATTGTATTGCTATCAATCTCTCCCTTGATATCCTCCAGAAGTTTTTTTTTTTATGTATTTGAGCGCTCCTGTAATGGGTGTTTGTATGTTTACCAGAGTTATTTCTTCTTGTTGGATTGCTCCCTTTATTTTTATGAAGTGCCTTCCTTATCTCTTGTTATGTCCTTCTCTTTGAGATCTAATTGTTCAGATATAAGTATTGCAAGTTGCAACCCTGGCTTTTTTTTTTTTTCATTTCCATTTGCCAGAGAAACCGTCTTCCATCCCTTCACCATCAGTCTGTTTGCATCTCTTTTTCTGAGATGGGTTTCTTGTAGACAGCAGATATATGTATCATGGTTTCTTATCCAATCAGTTACCCTATGTGTTTTTATTGGAGCATTTAATCCATTTACATTTAAAGTTATTATTGATAGGTACTTATCTGGCACCATTTCTAGTCTTTACCCTTGTAAAGACTATTCTTTGCTTCCTATTTCTTTTTTTACAGCAAACCCTTTAACATTTCTTGCATTGCTGGTTTGGTGGTAATAAATTCCCTTAGTCCTTTTTTGTCTGTGAAGCTCCTAATTTCACCTTGAATTTTGATTGAAAGCCTTGCTGGATACATTATTCTTGGATTCAGACCCTTTCTTTGCATGACTTTGTGTATTTCATTCTATTCCCTTCTGGCCTGATGAGTTTCTGTTGAGATATTGGTTGCTTGTCTGATGGGGATTCCTTTGTAGATAACTTTATGTCTCTCTCTGGCTGCTTTTAAGATTCTTAATTTGTTGTTGGTGCTTGCCAATTTAATTATAATATGCCTATGTGACATTCTTTTGGGGCTCATTTTGCTTGGGAGTCTGTGAGCTCCTTGGATTTGTGTGTTTGTTTTTTTTTTTTTTTCATTCCTATAGCAGCAAAGTTTTCTGTCATTATTTCTTCAAACAGGTTTTCTATTCCTTACTCAGCTTTCACTCTTTCTGGAACCCCTATTATGTGGATATTGTTTGTTTCTTATTGTCCCAAAGTTCCCCTAGGTTCTCCTCTTGCTTTTTAATTTTTATTTTTTCTAAAAGCTTATATACTTGGGTATTTCTTCCTGCCTTGTCTTCTAGCTCACTGTTGCCATCCTCTACTTCTTCTAGTCTACTTTTGATTCTTTTTATTGAGTTCTTTACAACAGTGATGTCATTTTTCATTTCTTCTTTTTCTTTATAATTTCCTCTTGGTTCTTACTCATATTGTTGAATTTATCTTCCATTCTTTTCAGACACCTTATGACCATTTCTCTGAACTCTTTCTCTCAGGGTGTTTGCTTCTATTTCATTTACTTCTTTTTCTGGTGATGCCTGCTTTTCTTTCATATGCTGGCTGTTTGTTTATCTGCTCATGGTCTTTATTCTCTGGGTGTCTGGTTATGCAGTCTTCTATCCTTATCCCATGCGAAATCTGACCTTTCCATGTGGCATGTGGAATTCCTCTGAATCCGCATGTTTGCGCCAATTGGGGAGCAGTGTTCTGGGTCCCCCGGCTGTTTGGTGGGTGCTGCAGCTGTAACTTCTCACGCTCTTCTATGGGTGCCACAGTTATAGCTTGTCAGGCTGCTGTAAACATCCATTTTCCCCTCCAAGATGGCGTGATCTCCAAGTTCGTGTTGGTGGCTTCGGGAGAAAAAAAAAAGTGGCAGTGGGGCTGCCTGGTCAGGGGAGCCCCGTCCAGCAGTCCTCCACCTTCTCCTGGAGGATAACTGACTCTTAACTTGCCAACAAACACTCCTAGTGTGACCCTCAGCTGTTCTCTCTATCTGCTCAGCGATAAGGCTCCAGATACGTCCATGTATTCTGCCCCCATTTTTTTTTCTCCTCTCTGAGTGACCTGAGTGCTGTGAAAGTTCCTAGTACCCAGTCTGCTGTGTGCCAATGTATCAGTCTGCCAAGATTGTAGCCAGAAAGCCAGAGCTGCTCTAGTTGGAAAATTTCCTAGACTACAAACCATGTCTGGCTTGTGTCTTATAAACAGCTTATGATTTCAAATTGGATTCTTGGTTTATGGTTCAAAATTCAGCAGGTATGCATTTTAAGTAGCATGACGATGTTTATTAAGCCAAGATTTGGATTGATGGTTTGACCACTGGGTTTGGAGGAAAAAATTATATATGTGCAAAGCCTTACAAAGGTATAAAAATGAAGTGACATATCATTATCAAATTTGACAAATCACCTTTCTTGAAAAGAATATGAGGCTATATAAAATTAGAACAGGTCAGAATAATTCACACACAACAAAATACTTTTGAGCATCAATTATATACCAGGCACTGTTTTTGGTCCTTGAAATATATCAGGGTACAAAATAATAATAAAAATATAGTATCTCTTTCCTTGTGGAGCTATCTTCTAAAATTAAGGATGTGTATGGCCAAAATTTCAAAGGGTTTTCCTGAGATGTTTTGTAAATGTCTTTAGATGTCACTCTTTTATTTTTTAAATATGTATTTTATTGATTTTTTTATAGAGAGGAAAGGAGAGGGATAGAGAGCTTGAAACATTCATGAGAGAAATATTTATCAGCTGCCTCCTGCACACTCCCTACTGGAATTATGCCCGCAATCAAAATATATGCCCTTGACCAGAATTGAACCTGGGACCCTTGAGTCCACAGGCCAACACTCTATCCACTGAGCCAAACTGGTTAGGCCCTATGGGCATGATATCAGCCTTTTAGTGAATAAACCTTGAAGTAAAATCAGCTGTTTTGGCAGTATTTATGCTATCTGGGGGATGTTGGAAAATCCATCTTGCAAATTGACTCTGGCTGTAACTTGGCTGGGGAATATAAAATTGAATTTTAGTCCTTGGGTGACTTTATTTCATGCTCTAGACACACCAGTGTTGGGACCCTGTAATTTAAAAGAACAGTGTGTTCTGGTTGTGTGGTAATACTTCTTAGAAGGTTTCATTGCTTGAGTCCTTTCAAGTGATGCAAGGCATTGCTTGTATCAAATGATAGCCTTTAAAAAAATGTCAACAAAGGTATGTTCTTATTTATTTCAGAGAGAGAGTAAGGGGGGGGGAGAGAAAAGAGAGCGAGAGCGAGAGCGAGAGCGAGAGAGAGAGAGATGACCTTATGGTGTACAGGACAATTCTCCAATCAACTTGGCCACATTGGTCAGTGCCAAGTTATAGTCTTTGAACTAGTCAATGCTCTCACCAATCTCAAAGTCCAGTCTTATATGCTATGTCATTTATTGTACATGGTTGTCATTATGTTTTTAAATACTAGAGGAATACGTGAATAAAGGAACAAATGATTAAAGGAGCTAATGCGCTAATGCCGTGTTCGGCAATCTGTGGCTCTTGAGCCACATGCTGCTCTTTGGCCCCTTGAGTGTGGCTCTTCCACAACACACCAGAACCTGGGGTAGTCTATTTTGAAGAAGTGGCATTAGAAGAAGTTTAAGTTTAAAAAATTTGGCTCAAAAAATTTTCAGTCATTGTACTCTTCATATTTGGCTCTGTTGACTAATGAGATTTCTGACCACTGAACTAATGGATGGCTATATGAGAATTTCACTCATCAGAGAGGGGAGTGTTTGTCAGTTCTTACTGCACTTGTGGAAAAAGTATCCTTTAAAACAGTCATCCTCAACAATTCTAATGCCGCGACCCTTTAATACAGATCCTCATGTTGTGGTGACCACCAACCATAAAATTATTTTCGTTGCTACTTCATAACTGTAATTTTGCTACTATTATGAATCATAATGTAAATATCTGTGTTTTCCGATGGTCTTAGGCTACCTTGCTAGCAGTTCTCAAACTGTGGGTCCTACAGCAGTGGTTGACCCATAGGTTGAGCACCGCTGGTGTAAGGGTTGCCTAAGACCATCAGAAAACACATATATTTACATCAGAATTCATAACAGTAGCAAAATTACAGTTATGAAATAGCAATGAAAATAATTGTATGGTGGGGGCACCACAACATGAGGAACTGTATTAAAGGGTTGCAGCATTAGAAAGGTTGAGAACCACTGCTTTAAAATAAGAAAAGTAGAGTCCGCTCTGCTGGGAGGCTCCAGATCACTGGGTCCCGGTGGAGATACCTCAACAGAGAAGGCGTGAGAGTCGTGGTGCACACAGCACACGCGCGGGTGTGAAGCTCGGTGTCCCCGCCCGGGTGACCCGCTCCAGGGCCCGGAAAGGGACCGCCCTTCTCGCGGCGGCCACTGCTCCCGCCGCTCCCCCGGGACTCCGCACACAAAGTCCGATGGCGGCGCCCGCCCGGAGGCGCGGGGCTGAGATTGGCGTGAGCTTTGAGGACATTGCCCTGTACTTCTCCAGGGAGGAATGGAGCCTCCTTGATGGGGGTCAGAGACAGCTGTACCTGCATGTGATGCTGGAGAACTTTGAACTTCTGTCCTCGCTGGGGATTGAACCTGCAAACTCAGCTTTTGTCCTGACCAAGAATGTAATCAGCAACTTTTTGGTGCAAGAGATAACAACCAACCAACTCAGCAACATTGGAGAAAAGCCTTATAAATGCAGTGAATGTGGGAAATATTTTCAAAGAAGCAGTGACTTTCAAGTTCTTCAGAGATTACACACTGGAGAAAAGCTTTATGAGT
>PVJN01060763.1:0-11483 GCA_004026805.1 Lasiurus borealis
AGAAGAAGAAGAAGAAGAAGAAGAAGAAGAAGAAGAAGGAGGAGGAGGAGGGGGAGAAAATTATGAACAACAAATATATATCTATTAACAAGTGAATCTAAAAATCAAGTGAACAGAATAAACGTAAATATAATAGAATGAGGGGCATAGAAAAGCAGTGGACTGAAAATTCTCAGTGGGAAAGGGATGAGGGAGGTACAGGGAGAGACTAGACAAAAATCATACACCTATGGATGAGGACAATGCAAGGGGAGGTAAGGGCAAAGAAAGGGGCGGAACCCAAGTGGAGGGAAGGAATGGGGAGGGAAAAGAGGAACAAATGTAATAATCTGACCAATAAAGATTTATTAAATTTAAAAAAAAATAAAGAATTGGTGTTGGATTTTGTCAAATACTTTTCTGAATCTATTAATATGATTATGTAATTTTTCTTCTTTAGCTTGTTGATATAATGGATTACATTAAGTGGTTTTCAAATGGTGAATCAGCTTTATATACTTGGGATAAATACCACTTTGCTATGGCATATAATTCTTTTTATACATTAATGAATTTCATTTGCTAATACTTTGAGGATTTCTGCATATATGTTCATACTGGTCTGTAGTTTTTTTGTAATGTCTGTCTAGTTTTGGTACGAGGATAATACTGACCTCATAGAATAAGTTAGGAGTATTCCCTCTGCTATTATCATCTGAAAGACACTGTAGTGAATTGGTATAATTTCTTCCTTAAATATTTGATAGAATTCACCAGTGAACTGATCTGGGTCTGGTGCTTTGTTTGGGAAGTTATGAATTAATGACTCAATTTTTTAATAGATAAAGACCTATTTGGATTGTGTGTGTGTGTGTGTGTGTGTGTGTGTGTGTGTGTGAATTTTGGCAGATTGTGTCTTTCGAAGAATCAGTCTATTTCATCTGGGTTATTAAAATTCATTTTCAAAGTTGAGCTATTAGCTATTAAAGTGTGTATACATTTTTTGGGATACCCTATATATACACAATATAAATCCTGAAATAATTCTGCAAACAGATAAAAAACTAGACAGAACCCACCTGGCAATATATAACTGCATATCCATTAGACATAATTTATTTATGATTCTACTAGAAGCCCAGTGCACAAAATTCGTGCAAAAGGGGGGTGTCCCTCAGCCCAGCCTGCACTTTCTCCAATCTGGGACCCCTCAAGGGATGTCCGGCTGCCAATTTAGGCCCGATCCCACTGGGCAGCCAGATATCCCTCTCACAATCCAGGACTGTTGGTTCCCAACTGCTCGCCTGCCTACCTTCCTGATTGCCCCACACTACTTCTGCCTGACAGCCTAATTACCCCCTAACCACTCCCCTGCCAGCCTGTATGCCCCTACTGCTCTCCCTGCAGGCCAGGACACCCTTAACTGCCCTCCTCTGCAGGCCTGATTCCCACAACTGTCCTTCCTTACAGGCCATCTTGTGGTGGCCATCTTGTGTCCACATGGAGGCAGGATCTTTGACCACATGTGAGTAGCCATCTTGTGTATTGGAATGATGGTCAATCTGCATATTAATCTTTTATTAGATAGGGTAGAGGCCTGGTGCATGGGTGGGGGCCAGCTTGTTTGCCCTGAAGGGTGTCCTGGATCAAGGTAGGGGTTCCCTTGGGGAAAGTGGTGACCTGGTCGAGGAGCCTGTGGTGGTTTGCAGACCAGCCACACACCCCAGGAAATCCAAGTGGAGGCCCTTGTATCTAGGATTTATTTATCTTCTACAATTAAAACTTTGTAGCCTGGAGTGGAGCTAAGCCTCCTGCTCCTTCATGGCAGCAGCCATTTTGTTGTGATTTATTTACCTTCTATAATTAAAATTTTATAGCCTTGAGTGGAGGCCTGGGCCCTCCAGGGTGTGTGGAAAGTTTGGCTTTCTCCATTGCAGGGGAAATCCAAGCCTCCTTCCTGCTCTCTTCATGGTGGCTGCAGCCATCTTGGTTGGGGTTAATTTGCATACTAGAACCTGATTGGCTTGTGGGCATGGCTTGTGGGTATAGCAGAATGATGGTTAATTTGCATATCACTCTTTTATTAGATAGGATGAATAAGAAATCAGTTGAATTACTATAGTTTTGCTATAACTTAAAGAGTTGTGAGACAGATCAAAGACTATGAAAGGCACAGATAGCCTGGAAGGGTTCCCTAGATAGGACATGCAGTGACCTTTTACACCAATTCCAGTCTTCCAAAATATTTCCCAATACAAGTGAGCCAGACAACTGTCTCCAGTTTCCTATCATTTCTATTTCAAGTCCACATTCAGCCTAGATAGTAGAAACTTTACCTCAGTCAACTTGGGGTTAATTCCTCTTTCCCAGAATAACACATATAACTTTACCTCAGTCAACCTGGGATTAAGTCCTCTTTTCCCAGAATAATATCTCTGGAGAGAGATGGTAAAGCTAGTGCCATTACTGGGCTTGGTATCGTCTCTGCAAAGAAGAGCATTCAGTTATTCATCAGTCCACATACATTTCCAGGGAGACATTCTTTGTTTCCATCAGTGGCTTCTTCAGGTATAGATGTTCTTGAAGCTATTTCAATGTTATTTGGCTACATAAAAGTTCAGATGGCTGCCCTACTAAGGTGAGTGGATCCAGAACACGTCTAACAAGTTCCCAAATAATGTTAATGCTTCAGATTGGGAACCACATTTTGAGCACTGCTGAATAACTCAGATGCCCTCAACAATTTCCAGTTCATATCAGAATCCTAATTATTAGGGCTTTCTACCCAAGAGGCAAATACATGGATACCTTCATGTGGTTTCCAAAGGCCAGGTAAAGTGACTTCAGTGGCTCTAGCTGTCTTGATGAATGAGAGGTAGATTTTACAAACTTGACATGTAACCTGATAATAGTAATTTCAACAACCCAGAGCCAATCCTCTTGGGACAATGTAAATCTGATTTTTCTTGGCTAAATTTGTGCAGAGTACTGTGGAAACTGGCATTGCTGTCTTTGAAAAGAGATACTGATTTCTTAGTAACAAAGAGCTGTTCTTTTGCATTTGGAAATTAATCCTCATCTTGGTTTCCTATTGCAAGAGTTTTTCTGATTGCTCTGTGGCTTCCTCTCTCCCTGTGCTCAAGATCACAGGTACTGAGAGATGTATGCATGCCAGATAATTCCTTATTTCTGTTTGCCAATTGGTTGTTTGCTTTTCATCATCAATCCCAGTCCTAGGAGTGAGAGCTGTAACTTACTGTGGGGGTAGTTCTTGTCGCTTATTTTCTAGAAGAGTGACTGCTTCTTTCTAGTGATTGTATGTTTTTATATGCACAAACCATGCATACATAACAAGAAAGAGAAACACTGAATAAAGAGAACACATTCAAGTGAAATCAGTTATTTATTGAATAAGAGTTATACACACAAGCTTCGTTCCATGTTGTGATTGCCCTGCATTCTCTCCTAGCACTTCTATCAATAATCATCAAAACCGGCTTTCAGACTACTAACCCTGTGTCCCCTTGGCCTGTGTGCGGCCTGACCCAGGGGAGTTCTTAAAGCTCCCCAAGTGGTATAATCGCTTTAGCAAACTGTTAGACAATATTTATTAAAATTGAAAATGCAGTTAATTCTTATTATTCATAGTTCTGTTCTATAAAGCTACCACAGACACTCAATTAGTGAATACCAAATCCCTGCTTCTAGGGGAAATACAGCAGGTCCTTGAATAACCTCATATCATTCAACATTATTTCCTTATAATATTGACTAGATGCCTGAATTTAATTCTTGTTTATATTTTTTAGTCGATGGGAAATTTGTTTCATTGTAGACTATTTTGCTTAATGCTGCAGAATTTATGGAGGATGTTAAGTGAAGACTTATTTAACAGAGTTAGGGTCCCACAAGCCTTTGGTCCCAGAATTTGCATCAGCCAATCAATATCTAGCCTTCTTTTATATGTGTTTCTATTTAAAGACACTTTGCTTTTTATTAGTATACATTGTTAATTCATTGGCATTGAACTCATGGCCAAAGGCACTATCACTCGGATGGGTCCCATCTGAGTGATAGTGCCTTTGGCAATGAGGCATATCACAGCCTCTTGAGTTTAGGAACATAGATAGCACTTTAGCATTAGGCTCCAGGCCATTTTAAACATTGAAATTACAAAGAAAATAAAAAGGCACAAGAATGCAAAAAAAAAAAAAACCACAACAACATGGCAGTAAATATATAGTAAACAGGACAATTGTTTAAAGTAAGGAGCTGCAACAAGAAAGTAGAATATTGCCTTTTTTTTTTTCCTCAGTTGAGAAAGCAATTCAAACTTCCCATTGTTCTGCTTGTGTCTGTGAATGAGTGGGAAAGTGCTCAGTATTGATTGGGAGACTACAGATGACTTTCAGCAAACAGGAAGATTCATAATGAAGAATTCATAAATAATGAGGATTTCCTGTACATCCTTCCTCATCCCAGCAATCCACTCCACTCTTAAAGAAATGAGAGTGTATGCCACCAAAAGGTAAGTACAGGTTGTCCAGAGCAGCTTTCTTCATATGCAAAACCAAACATATTCAGCAATGGGAAAACAGATAATGTGTGATATATTCATGCATTAGAATATTCATCTGCAATATACACTGAGTGGTCAGATTATTATGATCTCTGAATACATAATAATCTGGCCACTCAATGTATATCCTTTATAATAAAAGGCTAATATGCAAATGGTCCCTTCAACCAGGAGTTCGACCAGCAAGCAGGCTGGCCAACCACCCATGTCCCCTTCCCCTGACCAGGCTGACCAGACCCTATGCATACACAAATTCATGCACTGGGCCTCCAAATATACACACTGAGTGGCCAGATTATTGTTACCACCCCATCAGTACTTCCTTTGGCCACCTTTTGCCTTCAATACTGCAGCGATTCTTCTTGGCGTTAATTCCTCGAGATGTTGAAAGGTGATTCGAGGAATCTGACACCATGCCTGAGGAATAGCACTGTCTAGTTCTGTGAGTTTTGATGGTTGTGGAACCAGCTGCCTGATGGCTCTTTTAACTTTGTCCCACAAATGCTCAATTGGATTGAGATCTGGTGATTGTGGAGGATATCTAAGCAAGGTAAAGTTTCCCTTACGTTCTTGAAACAACTCCTGCACAATACAAGCACCATGGCATGGGCATTGTCTTGTTGGAAGAAGCCATCTACATTGGGATATACCATCAACATGAACTTGATCAGCAATGATACTTAGGTATGTTGTGCTATTCAGACATTGTTCCAAACGAATTAAAGGGCCCAAATCGTGCCAGGAAAACATGCCCCAAACCATAAAATTGCTCCCACCAGTGGTGTAAATGAACTCACCACCAATTCCCTCAACAATATGGATGAATCTCAAAAGCAGTCAGTTATACAAAATAAATCAGATACAAAAGGCTACATATGCACTTTATAACAATTTAAGATCAAGCAAAATGAACCTGTGATGATAGAAAACAGATAGTGTTACCTCTAGGACAGTGGTCGGCAAACTGCGGCTTGTGAGCCACATGCAGCTCTTTGACCTCTTAAGTGTGACTCTTCACAAAATTCCACGGCCTGGGCAAGTCTATTTTGAAGAAGTGGCATTAGAAGAAATTTAAGTTTAAAAAATTGGGCTCTCAAAATAAATTTCAATCGTTGTACTGTTGATATTTGGCTCTGTTAACTAATGAGTTTGCTGACCACTGCTCTAGATTATTAATAAGAATAGACATAGGTCTCAGATGCTAAAAAGGTTCTGGATCTTGGTTAGAGTAGTGGTTACATTTTTATTTAAAAATCCATCAAGCTGCACACCTGTGATGTTGGTACTTTGCTGCATGTGTGATATGCCTCACCTCAAATTTTTTAAAGGTGCCAAGATAATTCTAATGTGCAGCCAAATCTGGGAACCACTGCTTTAAAGAAATCTTTGAGCCCCATTAATGCCCAGTTCCACCTTCCTGATCATAATGACTTGCAAGATGCTCTCTGCTTGCTCCTGACCGTTTAAAACCAGAAAACAAAAAAAAAAATATTAGAGCTGGAACTCAGAGACTATTTGCTGCCAGAATGACTAATCGGTTTCATCTTCAGTACTAACCTCAGTTCATTTGTAATGCTTGCCTGGCATTCTGTATCAAGAAGGATTTTGCGACTACATCCAAGCACAGCAGGGGAGAAGTTGCACAATTAGCAAAATCTGGCTTGTGCATGGTGAGGAGAGATGCATATTCTTTCATTTAACTCCAGCCTAGTCCAGCTCTCTCCTTTTTATCAGGCAGGAATTGAAACCCAGAAAAAGTACTTACCAATCTTGACATTGGTAGTCAGTGGCAGAGGCGAGACTACACCCGAGTGTTTCCTGAGCATCTAGTTATGATGTAGGTTTTCCACCTCTGCGAGATGCCATCAAGTGGGTGCTGGGAAGGAGGGGCATAAGAATAAGGAACCAAGGCATGATTCTAGCTGGGCTAGAGATGCAGGCTATCCATGAAATTTGCCCTCCTGAGTGTTCAGGGAATTTTAAAGGATGCTAGTACTGTTATCAGATAGACTAGCCTGGAGCAGGTCTGCCTCAGGCCAGCCAGTAGCGTGTGGGTTCTTGACTTCATGCAGGAAATACGTATTTCACAACATGGGTCCAAGTAATTTTGAGAATATGTTTAGTTAAGCTGGGACAGTGAAACAAAGCAAGGGCTTGGGATAGAAGAAGCAACGAAAGACAACCTAAGTGGGAGTGTTTTGGCTTTTTAGATACGTTACAGGAAAGAACTGGGCCATACTGGGCTGCATGAACTCAATGAGAAGTAAGTCACAGTGACAGAAGTGAGCCAAGGCAGTGCTGCTGTGTTCACTGGAAAATCAGAGAGAAAAGGGAGTCTTGGAGACAGGTTCAGGGGGAAAGCCTAGTATGAGCTGCCACTGCCTGCTGCCCCCCTGGCTGCAAGTCTCACAGGAACCCTTAGAGTTTAAGAGAAAGATAGCAGAGATACATATCAAAGGGAGAAAGGCATGGGCATGCTCTAGTGAGAGCATGCTGTGGGTCTTTGAGGCTTTTTATCTTTCTTTAGCCTATGGCAGTGGTTGGCAAACTGCGGCTCGAAAGCTGCGGTTTGCCCCTTTGTTGACTAATGAGTTTGCCGACCACTGTCTTAGGAGAAAACACTTAAAAAACATTTTAATAATGTACTAACGCCTTTAACCTGAAGTCAGAACTTCTGGGTAAGAGTAATGGCTTACACATTGGTTTGCAAGCTCATTAGTCAACAGAACAACAAACCACAACTCCCAAGCCACAATTTGCCGACCACTGGCTTATGGAAATGCTAGGGGAGGTCTTACAAAATGGTCTTAACAGAACATTAATTAGCTCCCAACTGCACTGAACCCTACTTCTAACTGCACTGAATCCCAGTTCCAGGCGAGACCTTGGGAAGGGGGGGTGTAGAGTCTGGACTGTCATGAAAAGGGAGGAGTGCACAGAAACTTAGGGGAGCTACGAAAGGCAGAGGTCTGGAGGCACGCACAAAGAGGACTGACTGCTGATTATGCCCCAGACTTTCTCTAGTGGGAGGAAAACAGAATCTCCCAATTGTACTGAAATCCAGGTCTGACTGCACTGAACCCCAGTTTCAGGCGAGACCCTGGGGAACCCACACTCATATGGGTCCCTGGAATTTACGGAAGTTCAGGGGAGCCAGAAAGGCAGAAGTTTAAAGACACTTGCGCATTCGACCAGAGAGGGCTGAAGCAATTACCGTGGGGCACTGAGATCCAGGGGCTACCATATAGAGCAGGGCTGATAGGAAGCCAAGGCTGTCTGCTCAACCATAAAACTCTGCCACATCCAATTACAGCACAGAGGCTGTTACAATTCTGCAAGTCTTTTTTGTTTTGCTTTGTTTTTCTTTTTTTTAAATAAATATTTATTGTTCAGTTTATTACAGATGTTCCTCTTCCCCCCCTCCCCCATAACTCCCCTCTACCTGATTCCCCATGCCCCACCCTATGCCCTTACTCTCTGCCACGGTCCTCATCCATACGTGTATGATTTTTGTCCAATCTCTTCCTGCATCCCTCACACCCCCTTTCCCCTGAGAATTGTTAATCCATTCCCTTTTTATGCCCCTGATTCTATTATATTCACCAGTTTATTCTGTTCATCGGATTTTTTATTCACTTGATTTTTAGATTTACTTGTTGATAGGTATGTATTTGTTATCATTTTTTCATAATTTTTATCTTTACCTTTTTCTTCTTCTTCCTCTTTTTAAAGAATACCCTTCAGCACTTCATATAATCCTGGTTTGGTGGTGATTTATTCCTTTAGCTTTTTCTTGTCAGTGAAGCTCTTTACCTGCCCTTCAATTCTGAATGATAGCTTTGCTGGGTAGAGCACTCTTAGTTGTAGGTTCTTGCTATTCATCACTTTGAATATTTCCTGCCATTCCCTTCTGGCCTGGATAGTTTCTGTTGAGAAATCAGCTGACAGTCCTATGGGGACTCCCTTCGAGGTAACTAACTGTTTCTCTCTTGCTGCTTTTAAGATTCTCTCTTTGTCTTTTGCCCTTGGCATTTTAATTATGATGTGTCTTGGTGTGGTCCTGTTTGGATTCCTTTTGTTTGGGGTTCTGTGCACCTCCTGGACTTGTAAGTCCATTTTTTTCACCAGGTAGGGAAAGTTTTCAGTCATTATTTCTTCCAATAAGTTTTCAGCATCTTGCTCTCTCTCTTCTTCTGGCACTTCCATAATTCTGATGTTGGTACTCTTGAAGTTGTCCCAGAGGCACCTTACACTATCTTCACATTTTTGGACTCTTTTCTTTTTGTTTTACTGGTTGGGTATTTTTGGCTTCCTCATCTTTCAGATCTTTGATTTGATTCTTGGGGTCTTCTAGTCTGCTGTTGAATTTCTGTGTTTTATTCTTTACTTCAGACAGTGTATGCTTAATTTCTGACTGGTCCTTTTCCGTTTTGGGGGGGAGGGTTGTGGGGGGTTTTTTTGGCATTCTCATCAAGATTCTTGAAGGTCTCACTAAGTTTCTCAGAGGTTTCACTAAGATTCTCGGTGGTTTATAGAAGATTCTTGAGTAACCTTATAAAAGTGGTTTTGAACTCTATGTCCAGTCATTTGCATTTCTCCATTTCTTTCACTCGTGACATGTTTCTTGATCTCCACATTTTGGCTGCTTCCCTGTTTGATTGAGTGGCTTTGTGTGCTAGTTGTCCTTTATGGCCAGAAGTTCTACCTCCCCAATTACCTGAGGTGGACACTCTTGGTGCACCCCTTTGTGGGCTGGGTTCACAGTCTTGTTGTAGTTAAGGTTGTAGTTAAGCCTCGATTGCTATTGGTACACTGGGAGGAATTGACCTCCAGGCCAATTGACTGTGAGGACTAGCTGTGTCTATTAATGGAAGAACTGCTGTGCTGGAGACACCCCTATGGGGCAGGACTTGCTTCAGGGGGGCTTTGGTGCTCGCTGAGTCTGCCTCTTGAGTGTATCACTTATGTATGTGAGGAGTTGAAATCTCATGTCATCTCACACTGACCTCTAGGTACACTGGTTCCAGGATCTCCAAGGAAGTGCAAGTCAGCTAGTGTCTGAGGCCATCCAGCAGGAGCTACAGGAAGATTTGCAGATTTCTCCTCTTTGCTTGGAGTTTAGAAGTTTTGGAGTTGTCTGACCCAGTTGCAATTTGTTAGTTTAAGCTGCCAGAGGGCAGGCCATTCATATGCAAATGCTGCTGCACACAGCTTGGTGGGTTTATAAATTGGGTGGGGCAGGGTCTCAGGAAGTCACTAGGCTAGGGCGTGGCAAACAGCAATGGCTGCCAGTCAGCCCTCTCTGCCACATTCTGTTCAGTGTCCCACTTCCCGCACCCCAGTACAATAAACAATGATTCCTCTGCACAAGTCCGAGAGAGTGCCACCCTCTCTTTCTGACCTGATGGCAGACAGTCCAATTTCTCCCTGTATGAGTATGTGTCCCCAAAATCTTGCCAGAAACTAGAGTTCAGAGAGTTGGTAACTTGTAACTTCCTTCCAATTGAAAAAAACAGCACACACCCACTCGATTTGTGTGTCTCCATACCTCTGCCTTTCTGAGCCTCTGCATGTCCTAACAGGCCTCAATGCACTTTTTTCTTTCCTTATAGTTGCAGAACTTTCTCTCCACCAGCTTTTCTGTGGTTCTGGGGGATAGTCGTTTTGTCTTTGAGTTGTACTTTTGGTGTGGTTGTGAGAGACAGCATGTACAGGTGTATACCTTATGCAGCCAACTTGGTTCTCTCAATCTTGCAAGTTTTAAGGCGGAGTCCAGCATAGAAGTTCAACAGGTGCAGACTCAGCTGATCCTCACAACCAATTGGCTTGAAGGTCAATTCCCTGCAGTGATACCAACAACAATCAAGAATTAACTACAACAAAACTGTACACACAGTCCACAAAAAGGTGCACTGAGAGTATCCACCTCAAGTAACTGGGGAGACAGAGCTACTGGGCCACATAGGACACTTAGCACACAAAGCTACTCTACCAACTCTGGGAAGCAGCAAAAATGCAGAGACAAAAGGAACAGATCACAAATTAAAGAAATGGAGGAAAACAAATGACTGGATATAGAGTTCAAAACCATGGTTATAAGATTTTTTTAAAATTTCCTAGAAAAGATGGATAAATTTAGTGAAACCCAAGAAGATATGAAAAAGGACCAACTAGAAATTAAACATACACTGACTGAAATAAAAAACAATATACAGAGACCTAAGAGCAGACAAGAAGAATGCAAGAATCAAGTCAAAGATGTGAAATACACAGAATTAAAAAACACTCAACTGGAAAAACAAAAAGAAAAATGAATCTGAAAATGTGAAAATAGTGTAAGGAGCCTCTGGGACAACTTCAAGCATACCAACATCAGAATTATGGGATTTCCAGAAGAAGAGAGAGAGCAAGATACTGAAAACCTATAAGAAACTTCCTCCACCTGGTGATAGAAATAGACTTACAAGTCCAGAAAGCACACAGAACCCCAAATAAAAGGAATCCAAAGAAGACCAGACCAAGACACATCATAATTAAAATACCAAGAGCAAAAGACAAAGAGACAATATTAAAAGCAGCAAGAGAAAAACAGTTAATTACTTACAAGGGAGCACCCATATGATTGTCAGCTGATTTCTCAACAGAAACTATGCAGGCCTGACGGAAGTGGCAAGAAATAATCAAAGTGATGAATAGCAAGGAGCTACAACCAAGATTACTCTACTCAGCAAATTTATCATTCAGAATTGAATGGCAGATAAAGTGCTTCACAGATAAGAAAAAGCTAAAGGAGTTCATCAACACCAGTATTATATGAAATGCTGAGAGGTACTCTTGAAGAAGAAGAAGAGGAAGAAGAAGAAGAGGAAGAAGAAGAAGAGGGAGAAGAAGAAGAAGAAGAAGAAGAAGAAGAAGAAGAAGAAGA
>PVJN01060764.1:0-11483 GCA_004026805.1 Lasiurus borealis
GCGCCCCGCCAGGTGAGCGCGCGCCCCGCCAGGTGAGCGCGCGCCCCGCCAGGTGAGCGCGCGCCCCGCCAGGTGAGCGCGCGCCCCGCCAGGTGAGCGCGCGCCCCGCCAGGTGAGCGCGCGCCCCGCCAGGTGAGCGCGCGCCCCGCCAGGTGAGCGCGCGCCCCGCCAGGTGAGCGCGCGCCCCGCCAGGTGAGCGAGGCCGCGGGCGGAAGACGGGCCACGTGGGACCAGCCGCTCCCCCTGGGCCGGGCGGACGGACCGGTTTTACCTGCGGGGCCGGGGCGGCTGCGGGCCGGGCAGCGCGCTCCCGCCTCCCCTCCCGCCCCCCAGCACCCCCAGTCCCCCCAGTCCCCCCGGCGGCTCCCCGCTGCCCCCGCGCGAAACTGTCCAACTCCAAGCGCAGCCGGGGCAGGGGGAGCGCCAGGAGCGCCGTGGGAGGCGGGGGCGGGGGACAGTCCGGGCGGCTCGGCCACCCTCGCTCCGCCGTCCGTCGCCGGGAACGGAGCGCCGCGGGGCCGGGCCGAGCAGCCCGGGTGGAGCCACTGCGATCGGCGCGCCCCCCGCAGCCCGCCGCTCCCCGCCCGCGGGAGGGTCCCCGCAGCGTCCGCAGGAGAGACCGGGAGGCTGCCCTGCGCGGTGCGCCCCCCGCGCCTCCCCGGCCAGGCTCCCCTTCCCCCCGGCGGCTCCGAAGGGGGCGCAGGGCGTGGGGGGCGCCGGGCGCGCAGCGGCCACTGATCGAGAAGTCTCCAGCGGGCGCGCTGGGGCCGGGCCGGAGGGCGCGCTTTTCCGTTAGTTTCCTGGTTTTCCCAGCGTTCCCGCAGCTCCCCGAGTGGCGGGGGTGGGGGTGGGGGGCTTCCGGGAGCCCCTGATTGATGGTGGGTGCTCCTGGGAGCTCCTGAGTGGTGGTGAGTGCTCCTGGGAGCCCCTGAGTGGCGGTGGGTGCTCCCGGGAGCCCCTGAGTGCTGGTGGGTGCTCCCGGGAGCTCCTGGGTGGAGGTGGGTGCTCCTGGGAGCTCCTGAGGGGAGGTGGGTGCTCCCGGGAGCTCCTGAGTGGAGGCGGGTGCTCCTGGGAGCTCCTGAGTGGAGGCGGGTGCTTTCGGGAGCCCCTGAGCGGAGGTGGGTGCTCCTGGGAGCCCCTGATTGATGGTGGGTGCTCCTGGGAGCCCCTGAGTGATGGTGGGTGCTCCTGGGAGCCCCTGAGTGGCGGTGGGTGCTCCTGGGAGCCCCTGAGTGATGGTGGGTGCTCCCGGGAGCCCCTGAGTGGAGGTGGGTGCTCCTGTGAGTCCCGGAGTGATGGTGGGTGCTCCTGGGAGCTGCCTGAGTGGAGTGAGGTGTCCTGTGAGCCCCCAGAATGGAGGGGAGTACTCCTGGGAGCCCCCAGAGTGGAGGTGTGATGCGGGACCCCCTGTTTCCTCGTTGGCTGGGCAGGATGACGTGGCCGATGGCTCAGAGGAGCCAGGCCAGGTGCGGGTGCAGGAGGTGGCGAGCACGCGGCCTCAGATGCAGTGACCCGGCTCTGGACCGTCTCTGCCCCCAGGTGCCTGACGTGGCGCTGGGCACAGAGATGCTTTCCCGGTCCACTCCGGCTGCTCACCCCGCCCGAGGCCGTGGAGGGCTGACACTGACGGGGTACCAACAGGGTTAGGGGCTCCTCTAAACACCCAGCCCTCACGGCCACCTCCGGAAAGAAGGACTCCCTTCTAAGTGGCCGTTTCACAGGTGGGAAAGCTGAGTCGTAGGCACGTTAACGCATGTGCCCAAGGCAGGGCTGAGCTTGCAGACAAGGTGGTCCGGCTCCCAGATCCATCCTCTCCCCGGGGTAGGAAGCTGCCTGTTCCATGTAACGTGTGTGTGTCAGTACCTGGGAGACAGCAGGGGGCAGCTATTATGTTTCCATTACCACAGGCACATGCACATCAAGCCGATGCCAGCTGAGAGGTAATGGACTCGTTATCGATTTACAAGGGAAATGGAAGAAGGGGCGAGGGTCTGGGGGCTTCTGGGAAATCCATCAAAGGCAGCTGGACGGCCATCGGGGAGTAGGGATGGGGGTTCCCAGCGCCAAGCCCATCACCGTGTCCAAAGACCCTCCCAGAACCGTTGGGCCAGGTGGCAGGGACAGGGTGGCTCAGTGACACGGGGCAAGAGGCTGTGGGTCTATCCTGTCACCCGCCAGGTGCGTACCGCCCACTCTCACCGTCCAAAAACACACACACACACACACCAAGCTGTTGGTTTTCCTGGCGTTTTGGAAAAACACACTTCTCAACAGCGCTGTTCGGGCCTCTTGAGAAATTCTTGGAAATGGCTCAACACACGGCAATCGAGAGCCGCGCCGCACGCACTTGAAGCTGCCAGCGGAGCACAGACACGGGCGCTGAGGTATGGGGGGAGCGTGGGGAGGAGAGCCCTCGGAGTGATGGTTTGAAAGGATGCTGCTGATGGAAGGGGCGGGGGGGCGGGATTGGAATGAGCTATGGAGAGGGGGGAGCATTAGGCACAGGAGCACACGCACGGCGTGTTACAGGCTGACGGTAAATGAGAAGGTGAACTAATGCAGTGGAGGGCTTGTGTAGGGTGTCCATTCATTCATTCATTCACTCATTCATTCATTCATTTCCAATTTCCCCCGGGTGTTGAGGGAGGAGTGGACTATGACCCTTGAAGGTTGTACAATCAGGATTCTCCTCGGCGGCAGCAGGGAGCTGGAAAGTTGGGGAGCAGAGGCAGATTCCTGAGGACGGCAGCATGTAGGAGCAGTGGTTCTCAACCTTCCTAAGGCTGCGACCCTTTAATACAGCTGCTCACGTTGTGGTGACCCCCAACCATAACATTATTTCCGTTGCTACTTCATCACTGTCATCTTGCTACTGTTATGAACTGTCATGTAAATATCTGATAGGCAGGATGTATTTTCGTTGTTACAGATTGAACATCATTAAAGCATAGGGATTAATCACAAAAACAATATGTAATTGTATATTGTGAGATATTTATTTCTAATGACAAATAAATGCAATTTTGTCTTGAATCGTGGTGTAGCATGGGCAACAGTCTTCCTAGGACAACAGTAAACTACATGGCTACACTTTGCTACACCGAGGAGCGGTGTGTTGGTTCCTAAGACCACGGGAAATAGGTGTTTTCTGATGGTCTTAGGCGACCCCTGTGGAAGGGTCGTTCGACCCCAAAGGGGTCGAGACCCACAGGTTGAGAACCGCTGGTTTAGGAAGGTCAAGCAGGGAGGAGGGTGTGGAGATGGGGTGGTAGAAGGAGAGCCTGGAGGGAGGGCCGCCTGCGGGGAGATGCTTTCGGGGGTCCAGATCACAGTAGCTGGAGGAGACGCCATGGCAACCAGCCTCAGGACAGGGGATGCCTGCCTGCCAGGGACACAGCAGAGCAAGAACAAATCGGTGATCAGAGGGAGGGAGGATAAGAAATTCCTGGAAGTTTGGTGATGACAATAGTAGGAGTCAGAAGGGAGTTTTTCTGTGTTTCGTTGAAGATGTTGGCAGGTCACCCAGGGGGCACGCATCCAGGAAGCCGCTGGAAGTGGAACCGGAGTGTGAGCGAGGTCGTGCTGGATCGGTAGCCTGGACGCCCTCAGAGGAGAGGTGGCGGCCGAGATCCTCCTGCCTTTCCTGATCGGCCTCGTTGGAATGCCCGCACTGGAGGGGGGGGGTGTCCCCACAGCATCCCTCATCCCTCTTTTTCTCATTCCGCATCTCCCTTTGCGTGCCTTGTTAGGGGCTGATTGTGCCTCCCCCAAATTCGTACGTGGATGCTCTGTCCCCCAGCACTACCTCCAAAGGTGACGGTTTGGGGGAACAGGGCCTTTAAAGAGGCCATGCAGGTTAACGTGGGCCGTTGGGGTGAGCCCTACTCCCAGATGACTGGTGTCCGGATACAAGACGGCGATTAGACGAAGACACACACACCGAAGAAAGACGTGTGGAGACACGGGGAGAAAGGCCTTCTAGGAGCCGAGGAGTAAGGCAGAGGAAGCCACTCCTCCAGGGCCCAAGTCCTTGTCCCATCCTCCCACCGGAGCCAGGGGCACTCGGTGCCACCAATGCGTCCCCCGCTGACACCTCACGGCCTGCGCCCCAGCCCCTCCTCGTCCGGATGTGTCCTGGGTGGTACCAAGGAGTTCTCAGAGGGAGTGTCCCGTGCACCGAGCAGAAGGTTTCTCTTCCCTGATCCCGGCGCTCTGCCGCAGGGGACACCGGAGGGAGAGGGGGTTGGCAGCTCAGCGCTGTGGGAGGGCTGCATGGCCACCTCTGGCAAAGGATCCCTGCACCCGCCTCCTCTGCAAGCGTGCTCAGCAGGAAGCGTGAACTTCCTCATTAGTGAGACGGAGCACGAAGACTTGACTGCGCTTAGAATTCATGCAGTGGTGTGTGTGTGTGTGTGTGTGTGTGTGTGTGTGTGTGTGTCCCATTTGGTCATGATTCTAAATCTCAGTCGGACCCTATTTTCCTTTTTAAATATATTTTATTGATTTTTGACAGAGAGGAAGGGAGAGGGATAGAGAGTTAGAAACATGGATGAGAGAGAGAGACATCGATCAGCTGCCTCCTGCACGCCCCCCACTGGGGATGTGCCCGCCACCAAGGTACATGCTTTTTTTTTTTTTTTTTTAATATATTTTATTGATTTTTTACAGAGAGGAAGGGAGAGGGACAGAGAGCTAGAAACATCGATGAGAGAGACATTGATCAGCTGCTTCCTGCACGCCCCCCACTGGGGATGTGCCCGCAACCAGGATACATGTCCTTGACCCGAATGTAATCTGGGACCTTTCAGTCCGCAGGTCGATGCTCTATCCACTGAGCCAAACCGGTTTCGGCGGGCCCTGTTTTTCTCAACATGAAGTACAGGAGGGGGAAAGACGAGGCCAGCCCTGAAGGTAGCCCTCGGGGGAAACAGACGGATATATTCGCACACCCCCTCTACAGAGAGCTTACCTGCAAAAGGGTAGAATAGCTAGCGCCCAGAAAGTTCCTGTCGGTGCAGCCGGATAGATTCCAACAGGTTCGATGACAGAGTTGGTGAGGGGGACCGTGACTCGGTGACTCTGTGTCCAGTAGAGCTGGCCTTCCCGGCGGATCGGGGCCGTGATGACGAGGATGGTGTCCATGAACTGTCCTTCCTCTCCGCAGAGGACAGAAGGTGAGCGAGTGGCCGGAGGCTCTGCCGGGTCTGGCCAGAAGCTGGGAGCCGGCTTCCAAGGCCACGTTCAGGTCTGGCTGGGTTGAGCTCTTGCTCCCTCCTCTGGGCTCCCGGGGTACTGCCGGTTGTCCCGCAGTTGAGGACTCCAAGGAGTTGTTTATGCGCCCATCCTACCCACAGGCTGCCCTCTCCCCAAGGACGGGGTTCTGTCTCAGTCTCATCCGTCTCTGTCCCTCCGCCTCCGCCTCCCACTGGGGCTGCGTGAGCCTCGGTGAATGGCCACTGACTCTTTGCCCTTGGAAACTCTTTGTCTTGGAGACTGTGTGTGTGTCTGTGTGTGTGTGTGGTGTGAGAGAGAGAGAGAGAGAGAATAAATGCCTTTTGGAAATGACTCGAAGGTTTGTTACTTGGGATATCAAATATGTGTGTGACTGGCGTGGTTGAATATCTAGCACATGTTAACATCGAGGCATGATTGTTGACTGAGTCACAGAGGGCTGGGAAACACACGGATTTGCTAGAGGGTGACGTGTGGCTGCATCTCTAGACATTTTTTTAAAAAATATATTTTATTGATTTTTTACAGAGAGGAAGGGAGAGGGATAGAGAGTCATAAACATCGATGAGAGAGACATCGATCAGCCGCCTCCTGCACACCCCCCACTGGAGATGTGCCTGAAAGCAAGATACATGCCCCCGACCGGAATCGAACCTGGGACCTTTCAGTCCGCAAGCCGACGCTCTATCCACTGAGCCACACCGGTCTGGGCTCTGACATTTCTGAAGGAAACGAAAGAGAAACTTGTGAGATGGGTGGGGCAGCCCGCTGGGCGCGGATGTCCTCTGGACTCGCAGGGCGATTGGCCCCATGACACTGCCACGGGAGTCGGCGCGGCTGCCGTAGGGACTCGCACCGCGCGGCAGGTGCGTGGTGTTTGATTCTCACGCCCTTCTGGAGGTGCACCTTGTTCCTCCCCATTTCTCAGACGGGAACTGAGCGTCAGAGAGGTTGTCTCTGCATGCAATCAGCCATGTTTACGCCACTCATGCCGTGCTCTCCGTCCAGGATACAACAAGGACGCGTAGTCCTTGCCCTCCCGGGGCTGACAATCTAGCGTAGACGAGCAACAACCAGGTAAGAGAGAGGGCTGAACGGGGTGCTGTTGAAGGCGATAGTGGGGGGGTCCTAGGGAGCAAACAGCTATGACAATGGACGTGCTTAGAAGTGTCCATCTGTAAGCACCATGTGTTCTGTGAATACAGGGGAGACAGGAAGTGACAGCAGCTGAGCTGTGGGTTGGGAAAGGGAAGGGAAAGTGTTTCCAGGGAACAGAGTGTGCCACGGCTAGAGGTTAGAGGTTAGAGGTTAGAGGTCAGAGCAAGCCTAATTCTGGCTGGACCGTGGGTTTTGAGGGAGAAAGGAGGCTGGAGAGGGCAGTAGGACTCGGATCCTAAAGGTGATGGGAGAAGCTTGGACTTGAATTCGGCGGCTTGAACAAAGGAGGAGCAGGTTCCCTGACCAGAAAGTGGCGCCCGTGGGATTGGAACTGCGGTTCCGTCTGACCCTCACGCTCATCGTGTGGCCACTGACCCCCCCTTCCTGTCCCCCCTCCCCCCCCCCCACTGCCAGGAAACAGTCCACTAACTGGGGGGGAGAAAAGGCAGAGACTCACTTGCGCTTTTCCACCCATCGCCGCCCTGCAGGCCCCGCCCCACGGGTTTTTCCACTTCAGTTTCCCCGGGCACAGAGGGCGTGTCCGCCAGGAACAGGTGGCAGGTGCTGGCACCCCGGAGCCGATCTGTGACTGTCCCCTGACTGCTTGCCGCCCTCTTCCTGGAGCTGACCTTCCTGTCCACCACCCAACGCTGCGAGACTCAGCCCGGCTGCCCCCGGGGGCTGGGCCGCTGCTGGAGGCTTTTGCTATCTCCCCAAAACGAGAAGGAAAGTCACTGGGGACCCCCTTGTCAGAGGAGCCGGTGTGGGGTGGGGAGAAGGCGCCCCCACCTCTGGAAAGCCGGGCGGCCTCAGGGTGCACGTGCTGGCACGCTGCTTCCCGTTATTTTCCTGAGTGCCCCCACCCTGCCACCGAGCCGAGGTTTAGCTCACTCTGCACGCCCTTATTTCCTGGCGTGGAACCCCAAAATGTGACGCTGCTTTCCTGGTGAACAGAGCATTTCAATAACTGCCTACGAGAGTGGGAAAATGGGCGTGTTCTCTCCGTCTGGATGGCTGGCTTTGTTCATATGTATTTATTTATTTTAAATATATTTTATTGATTTTTTTACAGAGAGGAAGGGAGAGGGATAGAGAGCTAGAAATATCGATGAGAGAGACATTGATCAGCTGCCTCCTGCATGCCCCCCACTGGAGATGTGCCCAAAACCCAGGTACATGCCCTTGACCCGGTGGTTCTCCACCTTCCTAAGGCCGCGACCCTTTAAGACAGCTCCTCATGTGGTGGTGACCCCCAACTATAAAATTATTTTTGTTGCTAATTCATCACTGTCATTTTGCAACATGTGCTAGATATTCAACCACACCAGTCACACATGTATTTGATATCCCAAGTAACAAACCTTCGAGTCATTTCCAAAAGGCATTTATTCTCTCTCTCTCTGTTATGAATCGTATCTGTGTTTTCCAATGGTCTCAGGCGACCCCTGTGAAAGTGTTGTTCGACCCCCAAAGGGGTCGCGACCTACCGGTTGAGAACCGCTGCCTTGACCAGAATCGAACCCGGTACCCTTCAGTCTGCAGGCCGACGCTCTATCCACTGAGCCACACCAGCTCTGGCCATTAAAAAAAAAAATTAAATCTTTATTGTTCAGATCATTACATTTGTTTCTTTTCTTTTCCCTCCATAGCTCCCCTCCACCCTCTGCCCTTCCCCATACCCCGCATTGACCCCATCCACAGGTGTGTGATTTTTAAAAATATATATATTTTATTGATTTTTTACAGAGAGGAAGGGAGAGAGATAGAAAGTCAGAAACATCGATGAGAGAGAGACATCGATCAGCCGCCTTCTGCACGCCCCACAGTGGAGATGTGCCCGCAACCAAGGTACATGCCCCCGACCGGAATCGAACCTGGGACCCTTCAGTCCCCAAGCTGACGCTCTATCCACTGGGCCAAACCGGTCCCGGCCATAGGCGTGTGGTTTTTGTCCAGCGCAGCGGGCGAGGGTGCCGTGTGTCCCGGACCGAGTTCAAATCCCGACACTAACACTTGCCGCCTGGGTGACCCGGGGCAAATCACTGACCTCCTCTGGCTCCCCTTTCCTTCTGGGGAGCGGAGCGACGGTGACAGAATCTGCCTCCCAGCGAGGTGACGAGGCCTGATTGGCTGCATCGAAGGGGTGTCTGGAACAGAGCAGTTACTGTAAGTGTCAAGCTACTGTTCTTATTCACGTGCAGCCTGCGTCCTGTGGCGGGGATGCTGGTCCTCAGCTCCGAACAATATTTTATTGATATTTTACAGAGAGGAAGGGAGAGGGATAGAGAGCTAGAAACGTCCATGAGAGAGAGACATCGATCAGCTGCCTCCTGCACGCCCCCCACTGGAGATGTGCTCAAAACCCAGGTACGTGCCTTTGACCGGAATCAAACCTGGGACCCTTCAGTCTGCAGGCCGACGCTCTATCTATCCACTGAGTCAAACCAGCTCCGGCCATTAAAAAAAAAATTAAATCTTTATTGTTCGGATTATTACATTGTCGTAGGGGAAGGCTCTGGAGAGCGAGGCAGAGCTGACTGCACCCCAAGCCCCTCTCTGCGTGAAGCCCCTCAGCGAACAAGGAGAGGATTACGGGATGAGGATATGGGCTCCGCTGAGGACGGGAGGAAGGAGGCACGGCTCTGTGGTGGGTTCGGAGCGGGTTCAGACACATGGCCAACGCAATCGCATCCTGGATGTTAACACACGTGGCGTCTGTCCTTCCCAGCAACCGCCTGGGGCATCGCAGAGCGCCCGGCTCCTGGAGAGAGGGGCGTGTCCATCGTGAGCATCCTCTGAGCGAAATCCCAGCCTTCTCCCGGCCACAAATGAAAGCGCCTTTGGGGGGTGCCCCTCTGACGACACGGCCTTCTCTCACTCTCAGGTGGACGGACACCTGTCGCTTTGCACACATTTTTTGTTACAGGTGCGTTCGTTTTCCCGCTCTGAACTTGGAAGTGACTTTTAGTCTTTTCCTGCATCCGTGGCTGGAGGGAGGAGCCACCCAACCTTCGGTGCACCTGCCTGGGGCTGTGCTACCCACTGCCTGGGAGCGGGCAGGTGACCGCGGAGACAGCCGCGGAGGGACGAGAGCGGGCATATGGTCCTCGCTGGCACAGCGCCCCCCGGCAATTAAAAGAGCGCCTTAAAATGCAGAGCTCCCCCAAAATGCAACGTGTGTATCGCCAGAGATGTCGCATTAGCATTCCCTGCCTCCCGAGAACAGTGCCGCCGCCTCGTTAATCTGCGGGCGGAGCCGCCTGCGTGCTCTCCCGCCAGGTGGCGGGGCATATGCTGCGCATTGGACCGGCCATTTGGCGGGATCTCATTAACGTGGAGAGACTGAGTGTTTATTTTGGGCGCTGAACTCAGATCTGGGCCCGCTTATTACTTTCTGAGCTCCCTTTCGGAAGGGAGGGGTTTGTTAAGTGCCAGAAATTCAGCACCAACTTGAAATGTTGTTTTTTTAAAAAAAAAAAACAAAAAGCCTATACAGTGGTACCTCGAGATACGAGTTTCATTCGTTCCGTCACCTTGAGGCGTGGGAAACGATGAGACGCTCGAGTCGCGGTAAACTTGTGGGTCGTGTGCAGCCGGCCGATCCGCGCGATGACTTGTATCTCAACTGTTGCTCGTATTTCAAAGCAAAAATCGCTTGGTCGAGAGCTCGTATCTCAAAAAATCTCGTATGTTAGGGCACTCGTATCTCGAGGTACCACTGTACAGTGACTCTACAGATGAAAGAAACGGAGACATAAGGTTGGGTTTCAGATCTTTGGGACGTTAAATAGCAGCATTCACCATATTACACAGTAGAACTGTCAAACCCACAGGATCTTGCTGGCTTTGGGGTAACGCGGTTGATTGACAGTTGATTTTATTTTGCACGGTATCGTAGACTCTTAAGCCTTTCAACACAATGCTTTGTTTTAAAAGTCTTTATTGAAGAGTTTGAAAATCGTTAAGTAAATATTTTTGAAAGCAAATGAATGTCTACCGTTTGCCTGCATGGATAGCTCCATGTCTTAGTGGGTTTGGGATGCTGTCACAGAACACCACACGCAGACCAGGTGGCTTAAACAAAGGAATCTTACTTCTCACAGTTCGGAGTCTGGGAGCCCAAGATCAAGGAGCCAGTTGACCTGGTGTCTGGTTAGAACCCTCTTCCCGACCTGCCTTCTCAGGGTGCCCTCCGCTGGCAGAGGGAGAGATTCTCTCTCCTGTGGTGTCTTTTCTTATGAGGGCACTCAACTCATTCTGGAAAACTCCACCCTCAGGCCTAATCCCTTCCCAAGGCCCCACCTCCAAACCCCATCACCTTGGGGATGAAGGTTTCAACAGATGGCTTTTGGAGGATGCAATTACCCATTCAAAGCACCCAGGAGTATTTCCTGAGTAGTTGGTATGGGGTTAGCGCATCGTACGAAGCATCGGAAGAATATAAATTTGCGCGTGACACTAAGGTGTTTGTGGTGAGACCAAGTGCAGAACCATCTCGGATCCTGGGTGGGGTATGGCAGCTTCCCAAAAGTACCAGGGGGACTCAGAAGAGGGCCAGGTCCTGTCGGGGTGTGCCTGTTGGGCCGGGGAGGTGGATTTGGGGTAAGAAAAACCTCAGAGTGGAGGGAGTGTTGGGAAAGGTGGTGGTGGGGTCTGACAGGCAGAGGTGGGCGTGGGGAGGGGACTTGAGCTCTCGGGAGTGAAGGGCGGGAGGCGGGAATCACAGGCGCATCCGTAAAGGGGAAACCGGAGGGTGTTCGCAAAGGGATGTCGGGACCGTCTGGTGGAGGCACTCAACGGCGGATCAGGGAGTGGGGTGGTCAGTGGGGGCTACTGAGGGCTTTTGAGGGAGGGAATGGCAATACCTGGACCAGCTCGCTTTCTTTCTTTCTTTCTTTCTTTCTTTCTTTCTTTCTTTCTTTCTTTCTTTCTTTCTTTCTTTCTTTCTTTCTTTCTTCCTTCCTCCCTCCCTCCCTTCCTTCCTTCCTCCCTTCTTTCCTCCCTCCCTCCCTCTTTTTTCTTTCTTCCTTTCTTTCTTTCTTTCTTTCTTTCTTTCTTTCTTTCTTTCTTTCTTTCTTTCTTTTCTTTCTTCC
>PVJN01060765.1:0-11546 GCA_004026805.1 Lasiurus borealis
TGGGGGGGGGGGGGGGGGGGGGGAAGTGGTGGTGGTAATAGGGGTCTCCCATCTCTGTGACTCACCTGATCCAGGGATTCTGACCCCCGACCCCTGACCCCATCCCTGGCCACAAGGTATCCTTTTCTGCTGGTCTCTTGATCCTTGGGAGTTGGAATTCTGGGCTTCCTGGTCACCCCACACCGGTCATGGGGACCCAGCAATGCCAGGTCAGCCTCACCTCACCAGACACCCCCTCCCACCAACGTCAGGTTCCCACCCCCACCATCTCACCTCTTCCCCACGTTGGTATGTGGCCAAGTGGACCTTCAGCACTGATGTCCTGGTCTCTGTGGTCTAGTCTCTCTCCCACTGTGGGCTGGTGCCCTGGAGGGCAGGCGCCTGGGGCTCTCCTGGGGACCCAGACCATGTCCTCACCAGGATCCCCGTGAGGGCAAACCCGACTTTCTCCCCTTGCCTGGCGGGATCGCCCTCCCTTCATCTCCTCCGTCTCTCCGCGCTCCTCTTGTGATCTCGGAGGCAGCCGGGCTGGGCTCTTGATGTGCAGGCAGGACTTTGGGACTTAGAGAGCCTCCCCACCTCTCCACAAAGCCTGGCTCTCAGGACGATTATCTGTCCAAGGACGGCAGGTTTCCATTCAGTCAAAAGCTGAATATCAGTTCTTCCCTTTGTATCCCTGATCCTGATCCTATTCCTCTCAAAGACCCTGGATGCCGCCGGCTGAAAAGGAAGAGAGGCGCATAAAGGCAGCTAGGAAACACACCGGTGCATTAACAGATGCTGTCATTCCTGGAATGCGGGAGAGCTCTGCCACCCACTCAGAGACCAGAGAGGCACAGACTATCTCAGGCCGCAGCACAGCAAGGCCCTGGCCAGGCAGGAGCAGGAAACCCCATCCTACTGTGTCCCTCAGTCAAAGGCCCCTCCCACCAGCCGACTCTCTCTCTCTCTCTCTCTCTCTCTCTCTCTCTCTCTCTCTCTCTCCCTCTCTCTCTCATGCTGGGCACTTGCATCTCGGCTTCCCGTGTCTGCACACTTCCAGCTGCTGTTGGAAGCAGTGTCCGCGTCTGTCTTACACCTCCATGCCCAGCCCAGGGTCTAGAACACGCAGCTGGGGCTTCTCCTCTGGCGTCACACTGCTCCCAGCCACATGGCCACCGCCGCTGGCCGCCTTCCTCCTGGGGCAGGTGCCTCCTCCCATTCAGGTGCTCCGGGGCGGCTGCCCCCTGAGAGGGACTCCTCCGGCCGGCCAGCCCTTCCTCCACGCCAGGTGCTGGGGTCTCTATGTCCCACTCCTGCTGTCCTCAGCTGCGTCAGCCATTGTCTGGCGGAGCCTCTGTTTCCCACCTTTAACTAAACGAATTTGATGAGACGATGGCTTTTAGACATTTTTTTGCGGTGGAAAAACAGAGCTGCTTTTTTTTTTCTTAAGCAAGGAAATGGAGCCCTCACATATGCACACATACATTCACATACATGTGCAGGTCCCCCAAAGCACAGATGCAACCCACAATATGAAAACGCCTGCACTGGCCACTTCCTGGGCTCGTTCTCCCAACACCAGCTCGATTGGAATTTAAGACTCTGAGAATCTAGACACAAATGGGTCAAAAGTAGCTGCAAGTCCCGAAACTAAAGAGAAAAGGCTGAACAGGGGCTGAAATGAAAGAGGGGTGTGTTTGTTCTCGTCTAACCAGGGTCCGGAAGAAGGCAGGCCGGCTGAGAGAGGTTCACCCAACGCCACTGGCCTCCTCCCTCCCCCCGCTCAGCCATCCTCACATGCGGCTCTGTCTGCAGATGCAGGGCCTCAGGACCACAGAGCGGCTGCTCCCGCTCCAGCATCTGCTCCATGCTCTCGGCAGAAAGAGAGGGACAGTGCAGAGCTAACAGCCAGGACCTCCCTTTAAAGAAGACTCTTCTGACTGAGACCCGTTTGGCTGAGTGAATGGAGTGTTGGCCTGCGGACTGAAAAGTCCTGGGTTCGATTCCAGTCAAGGGCATGTACCTTGGTTGTGGGCACATCCCCAGTGGGGGGCGTGCAGGAGGCAGCTGATCCATGTCTCTCTTTCAACCATGTTTCTAACTCTCTATTCCTCTCTGTAAAAAAATCAATAAAATATATTTTTTAAAAATAAATAAAGAAAGAAAAATAAAGAAAACTCTTCTGAAACCTACAGAGTGGATCTGCTTAGATTTCCTGGGCCAGAATGAGTCACGTGGCATCTTACTATATGAGGGAGAATGAGAAAAATAGATGGGGTTTTTATTTTTTAAATATATTTTATTGATTTTTTACAGAGAGGAAGGGAGAGTTACAAACATTGATGAGAAAGGAACATTGATCAGTGGTCTCCTGCACACCCCCTACTGGGGATGTGCCCGCAACCAAGATACATGCCCTTGACGGGAATCGAACCTGGGACCCTTTAGTCCGCAGACTTGATGCTCTATCCACTGAGCCAAACCAGTTTCAGCTAGAGGGGGCTCTTTAATCTGGGCACCCTGCCACCCTGCAGGAAGCCTGGATCCTGTGAGTAAGATGGGGATGAGCACAGCCAGCCAGGGGTCTGGGATGTGGCCCGTCACCACTCCAGGCCTCGACTTCCCCTTTTCTGAACAGGAGAATTGAGCCAGACCCACCACCTACCAGCTGCGTGGCCTGGGGCAGGTCCCCTCCCCTGTGGGCCCAGCAGCTCCCACCGCCGCTCTCAGAAGCAGGCTGGGCTGTTGACAGGACAGGGCTGGGCAGGGAGAGGGGTCAGCTGTTTCCTGTGGCCGGGGCGGCGACCTGGGCAGCACGTGCTTCCTGTCCCCAGAGGGAATCCAGGGTCACTCGTCCTACACTGTCGCCGGGGGCAGCCTTGCCTGCGTCAGGCAGCTCCCGGCACCAGCAACAATGGCCCTTTATCTCCAGCCCTGCCGCCCAGCCCGAGTCCCATGCCCATCTTCCAGATGAGACAGTGTGGCACCCGGAGCTGAGGTCACTGCCCAAGGGCACGGGCTGTGTGAGAAGGACGGTGGGGATGAGAGCCTGAGTCATCTGAAAACGTGGGTGGCTTCCGCCGGGGCTCGGAGCCCGGATGGATGTCCCGGACCCTCAAAGAGCCTGGGCCTTGGCCGTTCGGGAGCCTGATGTCCTCGGGGTGACTCTCGGGCCACGGGATCGCCTTGTCCGCCCTCAGCACGCACACTGAGCAGCCCCGGCTCTGACGCACAGAGACCGGTGCTGTGCATCCTGAGCACAAAGAACCAGCAAGCGAGGCAGCCAGGCAGACTCGAGCCGGCCAGGAGCAGGGGCTGGGGAGCAAAGCAGCCCAGGCTCAGACCCTGACCTGGGTGCTGGCCCGCTGTGCACTGTAGCCTCTGTGAGCTTCCGTTTCCTGTCAGGGACGTGGCCTGTGTCCGCTTCCTCGGCTGCTGCACACATGACTACAGACTTGACGACTTCGAGTGACAGCGATTGATTCTCTCAGTTCTGGGGGCTGGAGTCTGACCTCAAGGTGTCCGGGGGTTGGTTCCTGCGTGGGGCTCAGCCGGGGGCTCTTTCAGGCCTCTCCTGGCTCCCTGTGGCTGCCAGCAATATCACCATCTCTGCCTCCACCTTCGCCGGGCCATCGTCCCTGAGTGTGCATGCATCCAAGCTCCCCTGCTATCGGGACTCCAGCCATTGGATCCGGGCCCGGCCTCATCGATCATGACCTCATGCTAACTTGGTTACATCGGCAAAGACCTTATTTCCAAATGAGGTCACCTTCACAGGCCAGGACTTGGATGTATCTTTCTGGGGGACACTGTCCAGGAGAGTGGCCATGAGTTAATACTTGGGTGTCTGGATTGTGGTGCAGATCGGGTACTTCATTCCTGGAAAATGCCCACCCCCGCCTCCCCGTCAGTCCTCACACAACAAATGCCCTCACTCGTACTTTGCTTTCCTGGTGCCGACTGTCCGCCTGGGGCCCAGCACCTGTGAGTCCGGAATCCTGACTGGTGCCCATCAAAGTCCCCCAGGAGGGATGAGAATTCCTCTCCACCAAGGAGACCCATGCAGGTTGATCACTTAGTGATGCCAGGCACTGTCTCTGCATGAAATGAATATCCTACCACTCTGACCCCATGGCACTTGTAGGGGGCAGCAACTCCTGTGACCCCCAATCCACAAAGCAAGTAAAGAGCTTCCGAGAGGTTAAGTAACTTGCAGGGGAGCAATGGCAACCCAGAGGGCATAGCCCCAGCCCCTGCTCTCGCCACTCCAAAAGCCCCTCCGCCCTCTCTCCCCAACCTAGACACAAGCCCCAGGTAAGAGGTCCCCAAATAACAGGTCACATTTTTGCTACACTCAGTGGAACGTGGGCTCAAAATACAAATGCAGGTCAGTGGGGTTTGTTTGTTTTTTTTAAGTTGTATTTCTTAGGAACTAATTTTGTACTTTTATGCCTGATATCTTATCAAACCCATTAATGTCCAAACTGAGACTAAGAAGGAGTAGTGGAAATGTGCATGGAGGACTTTGAGGGCCCCAGGCCACCAGCTCGGAATTTACTCCGTTCCGTTGGAGTAATCCTGGATGTACAGCGGGACCAGCTGGGGTTTGATGGGCTGCTGGCTCCTGGGTTCAAATCCTGTCTGTGCCTCTTGGTTGCTGTGCAAGCTTGGGCAAATTGCCTCTCTGAACCTCAGTGTCCACGTCTGCGAGATGGAGCTAAGAACAGCCTCCTTCCCGAATTCATTCCACAGACATTTACTGAGCATCTACTGTGTGCCAGGCACTGTGCTAAGAAGTGGGAATGCAGCCAGAATACACCTGTAGTAGTGCATCAGGGCCCACCTCATGAGCAATGGGCCTTCCTGCACCCTGAGGGTGTGCCCGCAGACTCGGGACCCTGCACCGTCAGCCAGAACAAGGTGAATACCGTCATGGTGGTTCTCAGATGCCGTTACCAGAGGCTGTGGTGCTCCGGGTGTGTTGCCTGAAAAGAAAGGGTGAGAATTCCTCTCCCGAGGCCCCACTGCCCTGTATTTTCCAGAACTATTACTCTGCAGGGCGGGCCTGCCGTCCTGCAGTCAGAGGTGCGGCCACAGGGGTGGGAATGGAAGGCCCAGGGCGGGGCTGGCTTCCAGCCACTGCGGGCACAGGAAGCACGCCCGTCTGCGGAGGGGAAGCCCGGGAATCCGTTCCAGCCAGCCTGCCCCAGACGCGGGCTCCCAGCCTTCCTTCCGAGGGCAGCCGAGGGCAGTCGGATTGCCCATGCAGGACCAGCCTAGGCAGGGCCACAGAAGGTCTCCAGACAGGTGTGTGTGTGTGTGTGTGTGTGTGTGTGTGTGTGTGTGTGTGTGACTAGTGTGTCTGTTTCTGTATGCTTGTGCCTATGTATTTGTTCAACTGGGTGTCTATAATTGCATGTATCTATTCTTCTGTGTGGGTCTGTGTGTCTATTTGTGTGGGTATTTGTGTGTAATCGAGCCCCAGAGGGAGTGGCCCCCAGACCATCCTATATACACAGTTACAATGAGGCAGACACAAAAAAAAACCCTATAAAATCTTCACACAGACACACATCATAGTCTTATACTCATACAGGTGAACATATATGCATAGACACAGCATCCATAACCACAGACACACACACAAACATACCTTCACCCAGAAACGTATACAGAGACACATGCAGACACCCAAGAGCTGGCAGGATCAAGACTTTGGGGATGGGTGCTAAGAGAGGACAGTGACGGCCTTCAAAAGGCTCACAGCCTAAAGGGACACGGGCATGTGAGTCCCTGGCTGGAGCACCCGGTGAGCTGAGCCCAGATAAAGGCCAATAGCAGGAACACGGGAATCAGAGGAGGGAGCCACCAGCTCTGCCAGACTGGGGAGAAATCAAGGAGAGCTTCTGAGAGGAAGTGGCAAGGTGCTTTAGAAAGAGGAGCTTAGCATTTCTCAGCCCATCAGCTCTCAGAGGTACTAGTTAGATGCATCCTTTCCTAACAATTAAATAAGACACTAGGAGCCCAGAGACAGAAAAGGGGGGTGGGGAGGTGCATTTGGAATGTGCTCGCTGCTGAGGAGAGGCACAGAAAGGTTATATCTCAGTCTCTCCCCACATCAGGCCTTCCCACCCCCATCCCCAGTCATTGTCTCCCATCCCCCATATGCCCACTCTCCCCCTCCATGTCTGCACACTTTATTGATTGCTGCCCCTCGTCTCCAGGGAACAGAAAAATGCTCCTTCCTTAGGGGAATTTCTTTTCCCTCCCTGTGGTTGGCACAATCCCAGGACCCCAATTCTTGGCCCCAGGCTGGACAAGGGACCCACGCCTAGCCATCAGAACATCCATCCTCCCAGCCACAGTGATCGGCCGTGGGTGGGCAGGCGACCCCAGCCAGGTCTCCCTCCCTGGGGCTGACAGGTGGCTGCTGGAAGCAACAGGTTCTCCGTGCAGCTAAAAGGACGGGCCCCTAAGCTGCCTTTGGCCATGCCTCCCTCCTGCCAGAGCTGGAGAAAGGCTGTCTGGAGTGGAAGAGAATGAGCTAACAGCGAGGCGGAGTGGGGAGGATGGCAGCCCCACAACTTAGTTCGAGTCTCCAGTCTAGCGTGTTCTCACAGTGAGCTAGTAACGTCCCCTTTTCACCGGTTCTGGTTGGGTCTCTGCTACCTGCAACGAGAGGAGACCAGCCCAGTCCCCCTCATTCTTCCTCCCACCTCCATCTCTCACCCAGGCCCCGCCTACCGTAGGCACTTCCCCACCACCTTCCACTCCTCCTCAATGCCGCTCCCTCCCACCCTCAGCCTCCTGCAGTGGCTGAAGGCCAGGTTCCACAGTCCTGCTTTCCAGGCCTGAGTGAGGAACCTGGTGCTCCTCTGTCTGTAGGAACACACACACAGCAGGCCTGCGGTGGTCGGGCCTGGAGGTCTCTGCCCCTTCTAAGACACCAGACGCCTCTCTGGTCTTCCCGCCTCCTGTCTCTGCCAGACACATCTCCCCAAAATGCAAATCTGATCATGTCACTACCCACCCCCACCCCCAGCACTGTAACAGCTCCCTGTGCTCTAGGGCAGTGGTCAGCAAACTCATTAGTCAGAAGAACCAAATATCAACAGTACAACAATTGACATTTCTTTTGAGAGTCAAGTTTTTTTAAACTTAAACTTCTTCTAATGCCACTTCTTCAACATAGACTCGCCCAGGCCATGGTACTTTGTGGAAGAGCCACACTCAAGGGGTCAAAGAGCCGCAAGTGGCTCGCAAGCCGCAGTTTGCCGACCACAGCTCTAGGGGATAACAGCCTTTAGCCTTGCTATTAGCTAGCATAAAGGTTTAGCTCCTAGAGCAGACCTCAAAAGCAATGACTAAAAGAAGACAGAAGTGTATTTGTCCCTCGTATAATAATTCACACATAAACCATCCAGTGGCAGGGTCCTTCCGTCCTGTTGTTCTGTAATTCCCGGGCTGTTGCCCTCGTTCACATGTCCCACGAGGGGACCCTGCTCACCTTCTAGGAAATGGGAAGAGTAAAAGGTAGAGGAGAGGGCTCATCACTCCAGGAAACAATCCTGAAACTGCCTACAATACTTTGCTCCTATCCTATTGGCCACATTAGTCACATGGCCCCACCCAGATTCAAGGGAGGCTGGGAAATGTAGTCTTTCTTCCAAACAGCCATATTTCATTAGTGTTGAAGGGAGAGTAGATATTAGGACACAGCCACTTCAGGGCCCTTCACAGCCAGCCGTGTGCTGGGTCTTCATACCTGTGTACATGCTGAGCTCCTGTGCCCAGCCTCCCTCTGACCACCACTGCCCCAGCCTGGATTCAGGGTCTGTGCCCACTGTCAGATGGTATTGTAGGTAAGGCTCCACCATCCAAACTAGACTGGGAGAAACTCAGGGCAGAGACCACAACTGACTCCATTCAGTGTCCCCCTGCCTGAAATGGGATGGGCATTGTGTGATATAGAATAAAGAAATGAATGAGAAAGTGAACCACCTAAATTAGAAGCCTTTAATTGGTAAATGAGTATTGAATGAATGATGACTGTACCGGGGAGGCACCTGCGGGTCGGGTGCTGGCTGAGTAGGCGGCCAGGCCTCGTGGGGATCTTGCCTCCACAGACGCCACTCTCTCTGCCGGAAATGCTCTCGCTCCCTGGGACGCCCAGATCCTGCTCAGCCTTTGTGTCTCATCTTAAATGTCACTTCCTGAGAATGTCTCTCCTGAGGCGTCCTCTGCTCCAGCAGCACTATAGCCCAAGTCCAGGGCAGCGCTCCCCCGTGGCAGGTCCATTCCACACTCCAGGCCTCTGGCCTGCCCTCGGGGTGTTCAGTCCCTCTGTAAAGAGCAAATGTGCCCTGCACTGATTGTCCAGAGACTGAAAACTCCACGAGGAGGGTCTGTCTCTCTCAACATGTGCCCACAAGGCTGGCACAGTGCTGGACGCACACTAACTGGCACAGTGCTGGATGCACACTCGCTGGCACAGTGCTGGACGCACACTCGCTGGCACAGTGCCGATGCACACTCGCTGGCATAGTGGGACACACACTAGCTGGCACAGTGGGACGCACACTCGCTGGCACAGTGCCGATGCACACTCGCTGGCATAGTGGGACACACACTCACTGGCACAGTGGGACGCACACTCGCTGGCACAGTGCCGGATGCACACTCGCTGGCATAGTGGGATGCACACTCGCTGGCACAGTGCCGGACGCACACTCGCTGGCACAATGCCGAACGCACACTTGCTGGCACAGTGCCGGACGCACACTCGCTAGCATAGTGGGATGCACACTCGCTGGCACAGTGCCGGATGCACACTCGCTGGCACAATGCCGGACGCACACTCGCTGGCACAATGCCGAACGCACACTTGCTGGCACAGTGCCGGACGCACACTCGCTAGCATAGTGGGATGCACACTCGCTGGCACAGTGCCGGATGCACACTCGCTGGCACAATGCCGGACGCACACTCGCTGGCACAGTGCCGGATGCACACTCGCTGGCCAGTGAAAACTAAAATGAGTGAACCTGACCTCTCAGAGTGTATCCAAAGTGGTTGATGTTTGGGGCCAACAAGGGTCCGAATAATGTTTGCAGCGTAAGTGGGCAGGTGGCAGCCTCAGCTTTGCACGGCAGGTGGCACTAAGAGTCTGTGCCCAGCAGTAGGCCTGACGGAGGGCCAGTGGGGGACAAGGGACAAGAAGGAAGCTACCCAAGGGCCCCCAGTCCCAGAGCCCTCGGCTCAGACCACGACGGGCAAATAACAGTGTTAGGAACTACACCCTCCGCGTGTCTGCCGGGAGGACAGGGGCCGCCGGAGGCAGAAGACACTGCAGCGCGGATGGCACGTTACTCAGCGGCTCGGCGCCTGCTTCCCACTGCGGACGGGGTTGTGTGACGGTGAAAGTGTTAACCCACGGGCAGTGCCAGGTCATGGCTCGCTCCACTGTAAACGCTGGCAGACACGTTAAGAAGCAAGGAGAAGACAGGTGCTCTGGGCCCAGAGAGGCATAAGGGGATCCAGGCCCCCCTCATTGAGCCTCAATCTTCCCATTGGTAAGGAGGTGGGGGTTGCCAATACCTAACAAGGATGTCAAAGGCTCTCTCTCCTCCAAGCCTGGCCCCAGGCAATCCTCTCCCCTTCCCCCAAGACAGACGCCAACGAGGGTAAGGGAGGGAGGCAGGGAACGCCCGCCTGCCTTACCCACCGTAAATCTGAGGCCTGGGAGGGGAAGGCTGCCTGGCGAATAATCTCGTTAATGGTAATCATCACCCTGACGCTTGTTAATATAATAACACTGGGCGCCCAGCCCTGCCTGGCTGGAAGCTGGCTCCTCCTGGCCTCTCCTCGCAGCCCGGCGGGGGGCTCCGTAAACACTCATTACCCGCTGGTCCCCGGGGAGGCCGCCAGGAGCGCAGCTATTCTGGGCACACAGCTCGGTGGTGGCGGCAGGCTCTGCTCCTAATAGGCACCATCGCACGCACTCAGGCACAGGCGTGCGAGCACACACACTCACACACGCAAGCCTGCAGCACTTCCCAAGCTCCTCGCTGACCACCGACAGCGATTGCTCGTCGTGATGGAGCTCACAGGACAGCAGCGATAGCTGGGCACTGACTGAGCAGCCAGGCCAGGCCCCGGGCAAGTGCTCCGCTTGTCCTAACACGGTTACTCTACATGAGAGCTGCTGCGGCTGAGGAAAAGGAGGGGCATGCGGGTGAGGGGACTTGCCCCGAATCACTGGCCCCTGCAGCAACCGAGCGGGGGCCTGCAAGCAGGGAGCCTGCACGCCGTGCCACCCCGGAGAGCATGAGCTCATTCCGTTCCCCTGGCGCTCCTGGGACCTGGTCCTCCCTGTGCACGGAGGAGGAAAGGGGCTCAGAGGGTGATGTCGTTGGCCCAGAAACATACAGCGAGGGGCTGCCTTCAGAGCCTGCGCACCCCCCCCCCACCCTGGAGTGGAAGCAGAGCAGGGAATACAGTCCTCTCTTATAGATGGAGACACTGGGCCCAAGGAGAGTCCATGACTTGCCCAGGACGACACGGGGATTGGCTCGGAGAGCCATGACCAGCTCAAAGGCCTGGAGCCCGCCCCTTCCCAGCTCCCACGCTCACTCACCCCCTCCATGAGCCTCCTGCACAGAGAGAGACCTTCTTCCAGACACAGAACCAGCTGGCTCAGCTACAGCAGGAGCCGGCAGCAGGGGGGTCAGCCCACCGGGCCCCTCCAGGCCCTGCCACGCTAGGCCATTGATTGCTTAGCGGTGTGTCCCCCAGAAAGTCACGTCACCTCTCTGGGCCTGCGTTTCCTCCAAACACAAACAACAACTTAGCGAGCGTCTACCTGCCGGGACTGGTCTCTGGCTCGCCAGGAAATAGTTCATTTTACCTTCACCACACCTTAAAAGGAAGGCATTTACAACGTCAGTGACTGCGGATCCCGCTCTCCTGCGGGAGTCTGTGGCTTCCACGGGGCCTATTGTGAAAGATTTCACGATCCTGAAAAGATTCCATTATCCGGGGATTCTCGGGTGCTAACAGGTGCCATCCATCAGCCTGTGGGTCGTATTATTAAAGGTTTTGACGAGTTGGTGATTTGTTGAGCCTCAAGGCCATTTGTCAGCCTTCAGCCAGCCTCGCAGGCGGCCAGTGTCCACCCTGCCCCTGCCATGCCCCTCCCTCAACTCTGACATCAGGACCCGCGGAGGAGGAGGGACAACCTGTCTATGGCACAGCCTGGAGTCCAAGGCCCACTGGGCCCTGGAGGCCGCCTGAGCGCTGGATGGGTGACCGGCAAACAAAGGGCTCCATGGAGAGCCTCCGGCCCCAGCCTGGCCTCCCACACAATGAAGGACCTTTCCAGGCTGCACCCAGCCCACCCCCTCCCTCAGCCAGAGGCACCCAGCAAGGCCGCTGGGCTCAGTCTCAGAGCAGGCTCCCTCCTGCTCAGAGGGCCCGGCAAGGAGGGGGGAGGAGAGAACAGAAAGGCAGGGGTCTCACACCCTTGGTCACCCCTCTAACCCAGTGGTTCTCAACCTTCCTAAGGC
>PVJN01060766.1:0-11467 GCA_004026805.1 Lasiurus borealis
CTAAGCTAGCCATCATCCACTGCCAAGGGCACCAGAAGGCAGATGACCCAGTGGAAGGAGGTAACCAAAGGGCTGATCAGGCAGCCAAGGCAGTGGCCCTCACCTCATTCCCAACAATGACCTTACGACTGCCAGACCCTGGGGACCCAGTTTTGCCAGATCAGCCTGGGTATTCTCAGGAAAAGCTGCAGCAGATCAGGAAGCTCCCCCACATCCAGGAAATTAAAGGATGGTGGTACACACCAAACAAGGAGCTCATACTACCGGACTGGCTTGGGGTTAAGGTGTTAGAACGCATGCATCAGTCCACCCACCTGGGGACCCGGAAATTAAGAGACTTAATTCAGCATGCTAGAATCAAGATTCACCAACAAGACTCAAAAATAAATCAAATTGTAGCCTCATGCAAGACCTGCCAACTCACAAACGCAAGAGCTGGGTCAGGTGATCAAGGAACCAGGCTCAGAGGTACCAAACCAGGGGCACAATGGGAAGTTCATTTCACTGAAATCAAACCAGGGAAGTATGGTTATAAATATCTTTTAGTATTTATAGACACCATCTCTGGCTGGGTAGAAGCGTACCCAACCAAGCATGAAACAGTCCAGACGGTCGCCAAGAAACTACTGGAAGACATCCTACCCAGGTATGGTTTTCCAGCTATGATAGGGTCTGACAACGGTCCAGCTTTCATTTCACAGGTAACACAGGTGGTAGCTAAAGCCATTGGGGCAGGTTGGAAATTACATTGTGCCTATAGGCCCCAGAGCTCAGGGCAGGTAGAGAGGATGAATAGAACTATAAAAGAGACCCTTACCAAATTAACCATGGAGACTGGAGGGAATTGGGTGGCTCTCCTTCCATATGCCCTTTACTGGGTAAGGAATTCTCCTTACACTCTAGGTCTTCCCCCTTATAAGATCATGTTTGGCAGACCACCCCCCTCCCCCCAATTATTCCTAACCTTAAAGCTGAGCTTCTTGATTTTGAGAATCAGGAGATATCTTTTCTCTTAAGAGGGTTGCAGAGGGTGCATGAAAACCTTTGGCCACGCCTCCGAGCGATCTACGAGGCTAGCCCAACCCCAATGCTTCACCAGTACAAGCCAGGGGACTGGGTGTTCGTCAACAGGCACCGTCAGGAGACCCTTGAGCTGGAAAGACCACACCCACCGCTCTCAAGTTTGATGGCATAGAGACCTGGGTCCATCATACACACGCTCGCCCAGCTGACCCCTCTGCAATCCAGGAGGACTTCATCGCGCAGTGGAACACTGACCAGGACCAGGACCAGCACAACCCGCTCAAGCTCAAGCTTTGGCGTACTCAACCTGCCTGATGTTGGTAACTTTACTCGAGATCACTCCTACTACCGGGAGCCCACACACTCCCTATATTACATGGCAGATCATAGACGCCATCTCAGGGACAATACTTAATCAGACCTCCCAGATACACCCTAAGAACACTTGGTATCCAGACCTCTACTGTGACTTGCTAGACCTCATCCCCCTTAGCTGGGACCCTAGGGTTATATGGGGCCACTATTTCTATGTCTGTCCCGGGCACTCACGGACTCCCTGGAGGCACACCCAGGACCCATGCAGAGGAGCTGAGGACTACTTCTGTGCCTCCTGGTCATGCATCTCGACTGGACACATCTGGTGGACCCCTCCCAAAAACAGATGACCTAATAACTGTGGCCTGGCCAGCAGCACCCGCCTGTCAGGATCATCCCCACACCCCATGCAACCCTGTGCGGATATCCTTCACAAAACAGGGGGAGAAAGCAATAGGATGGACACTGGCAAAACCTGGGGAATTCGCATGTATGATACAATCAGACTTGGGGCTAGGGGTCAGGGAGGATTATTTACCCTCCGGGTTCCAAACACTCCCCTTCACTATCACCCCCGTGTGGGAGTAGAGCCCAACAAGGTATTGGCAATGGCTATCCGGCCCCAGCCAACTACGCCCCTAGTGCTCCCCACCAAGAGAGCATGGGTTGTACCCACCACTGGGAGCCGGACCCAGAGTCAGACTTTACCACCTGAGATAGACCCTCTCTTAAGTTTGGTCATAGGAGCCTACCATGTCTTAAATGCCTCCAGGCCTGACCTAACCGAATCTTGTTGGCTCTGTCTAGGCATTGAACCACCATATTATGAAGGTGTTGCAGTCAAAGGCAATTAGACAATGGCCCCGAATGCCAGTTCCTGCAGGTGGCAGCAAACTGCTGCAAGGCTAACCCTCCAGGGAGTGATAAGGCAGGGATCGTGCATAGGCAAGGTGTCCTCAGACCAGTCACACCTTTGTAACAGAACCCTGGCCATTCCTGGGGAAGCAGTATATCTCCTGCCCCCCGAAAATGCGTGGTGGACATATTCCAGCGGCCTCGTTCCTTGCATCCATTCTTCAGTCAGTCCTTAACTCCCAAAAGAAGGCTTTTGCATACTCGTGCAGTTAATTCCCAAGTTAATATATCACTCGGAAAAAGAAGTATTTGATAAGTTGGGGGCCACTAATTGACAAAATAAATGAGAACCCATCATGGCCCTAACCATGGCAGCTCTCCTGGGGTTAGGACTGGCGGGAGCAGGGACTGGGATATCCTCGCTTGTCATACAGGACAAGAACTATAGGGCCCTAAGAATAGCCATTGACTTGGACATAGAAAGAATTGAAAAATCCATCACCCACCTGCAAGAATCCCTCACTTCTTTGTCTGAGGTGGTGCTCCAGAACAGGAGGGGACTGGACCTACTACTCATGCAGCAGGGGGGCTTGTGTGCAGCCCTAGGGGAAGAATGTTGTTTCTATGTTGACCATTCAGGAGTTGTCAAGGAATCCATGGCTCTTGTAAGAGAGGGATTGCAGAAGCGTAGGCTAGAAAGGGAGCGGTCTCAGTCTTGGTATGAATTGGTCCCCATGGTTAACTACTCTTATTTCCGCCCTCATCGGGCCCCTTATAATTATTTTAATGCTTTTAACTCTTGGTCCTTGTATTATTAACAAACTGGTCAAATTTGTCAAGGAATGCATGGAGTAGTCCAATTAATGGTTTCACAAGCCCAGTACCGGCCTCTAGCAATAGAAGAAGAGGCAGAAATGCATCCTGTCTCATGATTGAGATGTGTACCCCAAGACAAGGAGGGAATGAAAGGAAATGGACTCCCCTCCATCTTGTCCTGTAGGGCTGAGACCCCTGACTAACCCCCCTCCCTTTTCTGGGAGTGGCCACAGGTGTGCCAGCAATGTCCTAGCTTCCCCGACCACCACCCAAATGGACCGATGAAGCTCCAGGAACACAGCGAGGGTCCTAATAAGGCTAAACCACAGAAAGACCCTAATTCAAGTGACCAATCTCTGTAACCCTCATCACTTTCCCAAGCCCCCTAATTATCCTACCCCATAAAACTCATTGTTCTCGCCCAGTCCCCTGCTCTCTCACCTCACTGCTGCGCCAGAAAGAGGTTGAGAGCCAAACCCAGGTTTGAATAAAGACCCTTTGCTTTTGCATAGGAAAAGGCTCCTTAGTGGTGGATTATTGGGGACCCCAAACTCTGGGCACAACAGTTATATGGAGAGAAAGTTAAAAGTTACACAAAATAAAATAAGAGAAGTAGAAAAGTTTGATAAAGTATGGGGAGGGAGCTAAATACTCAAATGACCAAGGGAAGAAGGAATTAGATAACATTGGGACATTTGTTGAAATTAAAAAGAGAGACTTGTATATAATATCAGGTTTACGAAGTCAAACAAAACATAACCCAAAAATGGCAGGGCTTATGCCTTACGATATGTGTTCCCAAAGAAGGAAGAAAAACTGGTTCTGCAAGATGTCACTCTTTAAAAATGACAAGATGTACAGCGGGGAAATAGTAAAAGGGAACTCAAACTCATGAAAATTTCTAAACTGAATACTGATCATAAACAAATTTCATACCTTGGGGGATATTAAAAATACACAAAAACAATAGATTTAAGTTCATGGTGAGGGCAGTTGAAGATGGAGGTAGAATTTTAGACAAGACAAGAACAACCTGCCAAGATGTGAGGAAGTTGGAAGAGTTTTACCTGCAGGTGTTCAAAATTATTATTTTTTTTTTTGGTAAAATAGAGCCCAAAGGGTTTATTCCTTGCATAGTGGAAAACATAGTGTTTTTTTATTGTTGTTGTTGTTGATTTTTGTCTCTGAAGTTATATTTCTAGTCCTGCTATCCTGCTTCCCCTTTCCTGGGGGGAAAGTAAGTTTGAACACGTTCTATATTAATACTAACATTATTCACCTATGCAACAATATCAGATGAAACAATGTTGTAGAAATATAGGTTATAGCAGAACAGGTTATAATAGAGCTATTGACATTTAGGAGGAAGCAGAAGAGAGATTTATGTTATATAAAGTATCATGCCTTTTAGTAGGAAGTCAATAGAGATTATCTCAAGTAACAAATCAGTAGATAACATTAACAAACATAATTAAATAGATGAAGGGAGCTACATCATGAAAATGAGTTAAGGGTAGTTGCCTCTGGGGGTTGGGCTATGTTGTAGACTACTGCATTCCATTTAGCTCATCTGTTTTATTTTGTATTATAATCATCATATTCTTTTGATTAAAAATCAATAAAAATAATAAAAACACATACACACTACTTCATCAAACAACAAAGCATCGGATTCTTAATGCTAAGAACCACTTTTTCTCCACTTTTAGCTTACTACTTGGGCAAATTGTTATCCTAAATACTCTCATTAAAATTTTACTACAAAGTGAGAGAGTACATTGTTTAGGAATCATCTGGTTTCTTTTGTTTGATTTCATCACCATCCTCCCTTACTTAACCTATGCTGAAGCAGAGGAGGCTCATGATTTTCATTGGCCTTGGCTTACCCAACCCCATTTTTTTATTGTTTAAAGTATTACAAATAGTACATATGTCTCCTTTTCCTTTCCCATTGACATCCCCCCGGCCTCCCCTTCCTTCTCTTACATGCCCTCACCTGTCTCCCCTTCCCCCAGCGTTTTGTATCCATTGGTTATGCTTATATGCATGCATCTCTGTTGATCTCTTACAGTAACCCCCCCCCAACCTTCCTTGCCTTCCTGCTGTAGTATGACAGTCTGTTCATTGTTCCTTTGCCTCTATATCTATTCCTCCTGCCCCGCCCATTCTTTTCTTTAAAAAATCTTGCTTCTGCAGACTAGAAATAAACCTATAAGAACAAAAAATGTTTGAGTCCCAATTTCAATGTCCAACAATTCTGAATCCCAATTTCAATGTCAAACAGTTCCTTATGTGTACACGTCAGCAATAGTATCTGGATGGTGGACAAATAGTGGCAATGCAGGTCCGACCCTCTCTGGTTTGGTTCTAGGCAACCCGTAGTGACACGCAACTGCAGACTGCTAGTATGGCAAGGCGTCATTAGCATCTTCCATCCTGGATTGTTTCTCCTTTTGTCTTCATGGTTGAAGCAGACCTGTCAATTCCTCTTTGTTGCAAAAGTCCACATGGTCTTGGAGTTGTTTTCTGAAAGTATATAAACATATTCTCAACCAAAAGTTAATAAAGGAGTCTTTTCTATAAAATTGACTTGGGATCCTTTTTATTTTTGCCCAAACGATTTTCCTTTGGCTTATTTTGACAGCATGTTTGTTTTTCATGAATGTCTTGCTGTTAGCATTACAAATGAAAATTAATTTTCTAAAGTAAAAATTTTCTAGATGTAATTTACTCACTGGATATTTTTCCTTACCTGATATTACCCTACTACCCCCCCACACACCTTTTTATGATTAATGGAGGCTTTTGTACATTTTTAATGCAGTGTTGATAACTTTAAACTTTATTTTTTGCCCAAAAATATGACTGCTTTAGGTTTATTGCATGTTAAACAATTTTACCAGGATATGAACTACCAACAGAAATTTTAGTTAATAATTTTGTCCAGTACAATTAAATTTTCTTGAATATTCACTTATTTCAATTAGCCAATTTAAATTAATCTGAAAACTTGATTGCTATTTTATTGTCAACAGACAGAGATTTGGCCAACAGCAGCTGCCCTATATCTAAATCCAGCCTAGCACCAAGAATGCTCAGGGTCTACTCAAGAAAGCAAATAATCCTTTCCATTAATATTTAGCAAAGAATTTTTTCCCAAAGAATCTTAATCAAGGCACTTAACATCTTTTAGCTTTGCTTATCAAATGAGATGATTACAACTACTTTGCAATATTATTAAAAATATAAAATTATATATAAATGTAAAGTACCTAGTTGTACTAAAAGTTTAATATTTAATATTTTTATTGAAGTGATTTAGAAATGTTTTAATTGCATTGAGAAACTCTAAGCAGATTTAAAATTGTGTCTTCCACTTGCAATGGCAGAAATCATACTTAGTAAACATTCCAATACCACAATTGCCATGGGCAAATAAAAGCTTTAAGAAAATTGAATTCCCTGCTTCCCTCATATAATTGTTCTTTCTGACTTATCATCATGCACTCCCAGCATCTTACGTATTTCATGCTTAGGGTCCTAAGAAATTATGATTCTCTTTTCCTTCTGGTATTATCCACTTTGAAGTAAACAAGTCAGTCGTGAGTGAATGTGCCTCTTTAATTACAGTCTGTCAGCTACTCACTGTAAAGTATATAAAGGGAACTGAGTTTGGTAGTGAAAAATATTTTTTAACATACTTCTAATTTTTAAGTGCTTGCTTTTCATAATTTTGGCCTTAGCTAGAAAAAGGGCATATATTTTGGGAGCATCATATTTCTTCCTGTCCCACAGTTAATGAGGCACATGAAGCATTGACTGGGGCTTGATCATGCATACAGAGCAGGCGGCCAAGAGCAGGCACATTCTTCTCTGGCAATGAAACCATCTGCAGCCAATCCCAGCAGGCTTTTCTTCAGGGCCATGAGCAAAAGGCAAGAATACAGATAGTTTCTCATTCTACTTCATTCTAATGCCACAGAGGCAAGATTCAAGAGGGAAAACTTAAATAAACATGTACAGCTGTCTTTTTACAGGTTATTTTCCCTTTTCCAAAATTTGACTTTAAGTTGTATAATTAATGGGAAAAATTCTAGAATGAAACTAAATGCATTTTTATACATTAGAGAAATAGGGTCATATATGGAGAGATGCACATCTGCCAGGTCTTTATTTTAATCCTTTATTTGTTAGATATTTCCGGACAAACAGACTCAGCCATGAACAGATGTAGCATGTCTCTGCTACTAATCTGTTTTAATTGAGTCTCCCTTTTGCCATTTGCCAATTATTAGAGTTTTCTTTTTTCACATGAAGGTTGGAGACATACAAACCAAGATATCAAGAAGGGCATGAAATGTCATTATGAAGTTACTACAACTGGGATGAGGTGTCCATGGTTTTCTGAGAGCAGTTGAACAGAAAACAATTCAATAAACTTTCCTTGGGAAGTTTCACACAGATTTTGGATGGCTTTTAAAAGTGTTTCTCCTTTTGATTAAGGGAAATGGAGGGAAGGAAAATATTAAATGGAACGTATTCACTGCTGGAATATAGATTTTCATTGCGCTGGCTGTGTACTTGGTAGGGATTTTCACCACATCTAATAATCATTTTCTCAGTAGGCTGTAAAAAATTAGGATATTATGTTTCTCATAATCAAGACTCTATTTATCAGGCATGCTACTTAAGAATTTCATTGTTATTGATAACTACCACGTTATTAATTTATAAAACTTGCCTCAAACGATGCATTCTTACTTAAGAAATGAATCCTTCAAAAACAAACATCAGTTTCAGTTATCTGCTAATTATAAACATTCAGCAGTGAAAGAATCAACTATGGGTGATGTTATAGCCTTGAAAGAAATATAGTTGAGAATTTAATATGAACCCACAGACAGAAAAGGGCAGCATCTCTTCTTCTTTTTCTCTCTCTTTTTTGATTAAGGTATTACATATATGTCGTTATCTTCCATTGCCCCCCACTCCACCACTCATGCAATCTCCCCACCACCACCCGTGTCTGTGCACATTGGTTAGGCTTATATACATGCATACAAGTTCTCTGGTTGATCTCTTCGCCTTACCTCCATCTTCCCCTACCTTTCCTCTGAGGGTTGACCATCTGATTGATGCTTCTTTGTCTCTGGATCTGTTTTTATTCATCAGTTTAAGTTGTTTATTATATTCCACAAATGAGTGAGATCATGTAATATTTATCTTTCTCTGACTGCTATATTTCCGCTTAGCACAGTGGTAGGCAAACTGCGGCTCATGAGCCACATGCGGCTCTTTGGCCCCTTGAGTGTGGCTCTTCCATAAAATATCATGGCCTGGGTGAGTCTATTTTGAAGAAGTTGCATTAGAAGAAGTTTAAGTTTAAAAAATTTGGCTCTCAAAATAAATTTCAACCCTTGTACTGTTGATATTTGGCTCTATTCATTAATGAGTTTGCCCTCCACTGACTTAGCATAATGCTCTCCAGGTCCATCCATGCTATTATAAATGGTAGGAGTTCCTTCCTTTTTACAGCAGCTTTGTAGATGCAGCACCATTTTTTTAATCCACTAATTTGCTGATGGGCACTTAGGCTGTTTCAAAATCTTAGATATGGTAAATTGTGCTGCTATAAACATAGGATTGCACATATCCTTTCTGATTGGTGTTTATAGTTTCTTTTTTTTTAATATATTTTATTGATTTTTTACAGAGAGGAAGGGAGAGAGATAGAAAGTCAGAAACATCGATGAGAGAGAGACATCGATCAGCCGCCTCCTGCATGCCCCACAGTGGAGATGTGCCCGCAAGCAAGGTACATGCCCCTGACCGGAATTGAACCTTGGACTTTTCAGTCCACAAGCCGACGCTCTATCCATTGAGCCAAACTGGTCTCGGCGTTGTTTATAGTTTCTTAGGATATATTCCTAGAAGTGGGAACACTGGATCAAATGAGAGTTCCATTTTTAGTTTTTTGAGGAAACGCCATACTGCTCTCCACGGTGGCTGCACCAGTCTGCATTTCCACTAGCAGTGTATGAGGGTCCCTTTCTCTTTATAGTAAGTTCATCAAACCTAAACTGTACTTTTGAAGGTCATGACTATTAGTGTGGTAGTGTTTCAAACATTAGAAAATATCCATGTATTTACGGATTATGTATCAGTATGTCCCAAGAATGTTAGCAATTTTGAAAAGACAATGTTGTATCTGGATGAAAAACATGAAGAATTTATAAATTCTTGAATCATAGTCTTTTAATTTTGTAAAATGTTAGTTTTCTCTTTAGTGTAAAATATTTGTCTTTTGGTGATCTTCATGAAATGTGAGTGTAGTGGTTATACATAAGAAACATGTGCTGATTTCAAATTTATAAAAATGATAAAAATAAAGAATTATCAGTAGTAAAATTAAATTAACATCAAAATTGGATAAAATACTTTAAAATGAGAAACAATGATATATATATGGAACTTTTATCTTTTCCCAAAATTGTCTCTGGAATTGAAGTTTGAGCTCCTTGGGCACAACTAAATCTTACTTATCTTTGATTTTCTAGCTCTAACAAAAGTGCCTGAAGCATAGTGGTTGCTTTAAAAAAGTTTTATTGGGTAAGTTGAATATATCAGTGGTAAATGTAGACATTGATAGCCTAAATTTTCTCCTTTACACTTGAGAGATGAGCAATATCCAGCCACAAAGAGCAGACATTTAACTACCTAACTATTCTAAATTCATTTATTTAAATTAAATTTATAGTTTATTGAAGGAGATATTCAACTTTCGTTAGTGGCACAAAGATGAAGTGAAAATAGAGGCTATTAACTATACATTCTTTAAATGATAGAGAAAATTTGACTCAGAGAAAGACAGAATCCTCACAGAATATATCATTAATATTTATAAATTCAATCTTCTTTTGTATCTTTGATTTAAAAGGAATAATTTTTGTTTAAAAATATTAAACCTAATTTTCTTGCAATGTCCCCCAATTTTTCCCTCCCTCACCATTTATTTTCCATATGCTTATGCTTTCACCCCTTTTTTGTGTGGGTGCTTTCATGTATTTACATAAAGTTGGTATGATTTATTTTTTAAAGACAGAGGTCTTTTCTAAATAACTATGCATATATGTTTGTAATATTTAGGTTGTACAAAGATTTTATGATTTATGAGAAAGTGGAAAATTATTTAGGCTGTGACAATAGGGAGAGTACCCGGATGCTCAAGTGTCTAGAAGGTCAATGTATCAGTATGATGGCTTCCTTTAGACTTTTTACAAGAAGAAGTAGTAAGATATTGATTTTACAATTGATTTTTTTTAATAAATGGCGGATTTGAGTCAGGAAATGTTTATGTTATGAAAATTAAGAAAGACTACCCAAATAAGAACAAGGAAAGGTCTTACCATTGCCATTCAGCTACTCTGACTTGCATTTGAAATATTCACAAAGGACGATATACTAATGCTTTGCTGAGGATAAAAGGGAAGGCTTCAGTGTGTCCTGATGGAGGCTGTTGTCCTGGGAATGCTGAGAGCAGGCTGTCTAGAAGTGAGGCCTCCCATGTGATTGGTAGAGGTGCACACTTGGCCTTCACTGGGTGGTCTCAAGTTGGAAGTAAGAGCAGAAATTAGGCTATGAGTGAATGACTGTTACAGGGTTATTGTTTGGCTTGTAGCCAGTAGGTTGGCCTTCTAGCTAGTTACTTCAGGTAGCAAATTGGTTTCCTGGGCTCATTGCTGCAGATGGTTAGTCATAGATCTATTTTGTAAGTGGTCTGACTATTGCCTGTTTCATGTATTCAGAGTCTAGCTAGTTTAGGCAAGGGGTAACAAGCAGTTCAGCAAATCATTTATGAGACAAAGAATGGGGATTTGTAGGATCTGTGTTTAGTCTTTTCATAAGTAAACAAGTGAGTAACACCTGAGTCTCATTTGGGGAAAAATTTACTTGTTGCAGTAAGCCATTTTCCAGAACACAAAACGTTAGAAGATCTCATAAAAAAAATATATGTGTGTGTGTGTGTGTGTGTGTGTGTGTGGCAGTGGGGAGGGGGGCGGTAGTTAACCACCACTATTTACTTGGGGCACAGGATTCAGGTAGAGTTTATCATTATTAAGGGCAAATTGTTTTTAGACAAAGAAGATGAAAGACATTTAAGAACTATCATAGGACAAATGAGTTTAATCACTCTTGATTATATTTGACAAAGGATATCTTTGAAATTGGAAAGAATAACAAAAAAGGCATGTTTGGTTCTGAGAATGAAAGATAGAATTTTAGCAGCTCTCTGCCTAAGGGCTCTTCCTGTTCCATCAAGTACATAAAGGAAGATGTGAAAATTTTCATTTAGATACATACTAACAAACCTCAGAAACATGATTTCCAGGGGGAGGCTTGATAATGCCTGAGGACCAGACCAGTCATCCAAAGAAGTTAGAGAGTTAAACCTCAGGAA